>PVJH01010115.1:0-32500 GCA_004026705.1 Nesogale talazaci | reverse complement strand
CTGCTGTGTGGCTTCCCCAGCCCTTAAGCGGCAAGGAAAGGAAAAGGAGAGGGATGTTCACTTTTCCCAGGGGCCTAACAACAACATCAGACTCCAGCCTTCCCAGGAGCCTCAGTCAAGCCTGGAAAGTTCTGAGCCAGTGGGTCCCTCTTCCCCTCCAGCAGCCCGTAGCCTGCGCATCGCCGTGTTTCTCCGGGCCACGCTGGCCGGCGCCCTCTCTGCTTGCAGGAAAGCCCACAGGAGTCACAGTCAGCCCCTCACAAAGCAGCTGGGGCTTTGAGACAGCTTCTGAGCACGGATGCGTCTGCATTTTGCAAAATGTCTGCTCGCCCTGCTCCCCTGCTAGGGATGTGCTAGGCTTTCTCCTGGATAGAAATTTCCTTTCATCTGTGTCAACAGGAGCGGCCCTGTCCCTGAATTACGTTCCTGATTAAACAGCCACGCAGGCGTGAGCGTACCCACGCAAAGACGCGCGCACACACGAAACCACCAGACTCTGCTCTGGGGACTCAGAGAGAGAGAGAGAGAGAGAGAGAGAGAGAGAGAGAGAGAGAGAGGAGCTTGCGGGGAATGGAATAAAGAGGACTACTTCATGGGCTTCCGCCAAACATAGAATTGTAACACAGACAAGGTCGGTGCCCTGGGTAAACAGGAGTTTAGCAGGAAGCCCCCAAGGCAGGTGCTGTGCCCACCCGGGCCTGCGGTGGTGTCACTAGCATTGGCTTGGTGTCACCCAGTGCCACCCCCCCCCCCACACACACACAAACACACACATTCCCTGGTCCATGGGCCAGAGGCTCCTGAATCCTTAGTAAAGTAACGTTTTCTGTGCTCTTGCTCATAAATCGTCATTCCCCTATGTCATCGAATGTGAAGGTCACGGGAGCAACCGAAACAACTAGCAACCTTTAAATTAACCCCTCAGACGACACTCGTGTGAGTGGACGAAACCATGGGACCTGACACATCACGGCAAGCGGGCGACAGTGACCGCTCTGACCGGAGCACACCAGACGTTAGCGTCACGTTGTAGCCACTGTAAGCAGGACTTATGAAAGAAATGAAAGAAAAACACCCACGAGGGTGTTTTTATAAGAAGTAATATATGACCACAGAGTCGCTGCACAGAAATGTCAGCGCTGTCACTCTGCTGTCTCCTCCCCCACCTCCTCTCACCGTGTCGCCCCCTGCCCCTCCCCTGGTGAGGCCCCTGCAGGTTGGGCAGATTTACTGTAGGGCCCGGGCCCCAGGGAATGCCCGTGCCAGCTGATTTATACACCCGTGCAAAAATCGTCCCTCTGCAGCTTCAGAGCCCGTCATTTATCACCGCCGTTCATAACCATATTGATTGCCTTGAGAAAGGAGGCGCTGTATGCATCGCGAAATCTATGTCTACATGTTAAAAGCGTTTCTGTATAAATCTCCCTTAATACCGCGCTGTTTACTGCTTTCATTAAGGTGATGGCAATAACAACTGTATCTCTAAGTAAATCGAAACATTATTTTTCTGCCCGCCTTAGCACGCTCGCTCGATAACTCGGAGCCGGCGCTGGGGCCCAGTGCCGCTGCGGAAGGAGCCCCAGCACCCCTCTGCCATCAGCGGGAACCCGGCTGGAGCTGCAGCCCCCGTGCGCCTGCGTGAGTGCAGGCTGATGTGTGTGCTGTGTGTGTGTGTGTGTGTGTGTGTGTGTGCGCGCACGTGCGTGCGCCCGTGCATGTGTGTGTCTGGCAGCGGTTTAGTATGTGATCTGAAATGCGCATTTTATCAGCCCTGGAAGCTGCTCCCGCCCAAGGATGGCAGGGCTGGAACACTCAGGGGACAGGCCGTCGTGGCGGGCCGGCATACGAATTCTCCTCCTCGCATTCGAGCGGGGTGGCGGGTGGGTGGGGAAGCTGGCCTGTCTGCCCTCGCCCTCCCTCTGGGTTCTGGCATCTCGCGACGACATTTGGGATCTTCTCCTTAAATAATCAGGCCCGTAAACAAACTCCAGGGGCAGGCGGACTCAGGGGGCAGTTGAAATTTTAAATGGTCGGAATTAAACCTCGCGTCAAATACAATTTATGTCCAGGCTCATGTGCTATTAGTTAACTGGGAGCCGAATCGCGGGGGAACAAACAAACGGAGACAGAACGGCGGGGGATATTAATTGTGTGTGACAACCAGGCTCCAGCGGCCCTCTATCACTGTTACACACTATTACATTTATCATTAGCCCTCGCCGAGTCCTGGGCGCTGCCACCAGCCCATCCTGACCAGGGGAGGTGGCCTGCGTGCCGGAGAGCGGGGGAGGACGCCCAACGCCACACTGCAAAAACACCGCTTCCAGAAACAGCCCTGCCGGCCTGGACAGAGGCTGGATCCGCACCCGCTGTCCAGCGCCCACCCAGCAAGAAACAGCAGGGAGGGGCCGATGTATGGGGCTTCCTGACACCTGACGGGCAGCACCAACACGGCGCCGGGGGCCTCCCTCTGCCCAAGGTGCCTGCGGGGAGGAAAGTAAACACATCTGGCGGTGTTCCCTGCCTCTGCCACGGCAGAGCAGCCCGTGATTAGCTGCCTGAGTGCCTTCTCCAAACATCACAGGGAGATGCCCCTCACCTTCCTCGCCGCCTGCCAAGGGAAGGTGGCGGACCTTAACAGTGAACACCTCTGCTGCTCTCGGGCAGCACCTCCATCTCTGAGGAGCCAAGGGTGTGGACGCCTCCCGGACACACTGACCTTCCCCCCCCCCCCCCCGGAACCACCCACCAGAGTTGGCCAGACGTGGTTTCGGCCAGTGCCGGGGGCTATGGCACAGGAAGGTGTTGGCACACAGGGTGAAGCTGAGCTTCTCTTTCTGGGGGGAGTCGCACACACACACACACACACACACACACACACACACACACTCTCCTGCCCACCAGGGGCGTTAGAGTCAGCCTGAGTCTGCGGGGGAGGGCGCCCCTCATTGTCCGCCCACCACCCCTGTACAGTCAGTGAGCAGTGTTAGTGTTTGAGCCTCGCTGGGGGAGGAGGTTGTGGGGCTGTGTGGCCACGTGCAGCATGCGGTGGGGGGCTGGGGAGGGCAGCCCAATGTTAAGGGGCAGTTAGACACCCTGGGGAGAGGCAGAGAGCACATGCGCTCCAGTCCTCACAGTTTATTCTTTCTTTTCTGATACTTTGTCACCATGTCCTGCAAACTGGAGACAGAAAGAAGATGGTGGACCAGGGGAAGAGGGCAGAAAGCTCAACTGGGCAGACCACGTGCACTCCCCTCTACCCCCCTACCCCCCCGCCGAAGCACAGAGCAGCTCTGGCTGACACAGACCAGGGAGGAGGGGAGGGCCCTCTGCCCCCCAAACAGTAGGCTCCCTGGGCCGCAGGGGTCCTGCCTGCGGAGGGAGGAGGGCAGCACTGCGGGTGGGCCCTGGGCAGCCGTGGGAGCTTCTCTGGGTCCTGACCCCACCGCGCCCCTGAACGGCAGGCCTGCCAGCCTGCTGATTTCCCCTCAGCCTCAGCCTACAAATCTCGCTCTGTTAAAGCGTTCCCCGGGTGGGTTTTATGAGCGAGCTCTCTGGCACGGTAACAAGGCACCACAGCCTTTAAATCTCCGCCTTCCCCAGAGTGGGGCCGGCGCCATCAGAAATGCAGCTAAACGGGGGAATAACTCATTGTGAACAGGCGGAGGGCTGGGGAGCCAGGTCCTCGGGAGGGCCGGGGAGCGGGAGAGGAGGGCGTCGGACCCTGGCAGCACCTGTGTCCCCCTGCACTGTGGCAGGAGGGGACGGGGTGGGGGGTGTCCATGCCGGGGTGTGGCAGCAGGGAGAGGCTGGGTTGGTGGCTTGGTGATAGAGAGGCACAGGCTGCACCTGTTCCGCCTGGTGCCCTGTCCCCAGGGGCGGTCCGCAGGGCCTGGGTCGGGGCCACCAGGGCCAGAGCGGCCCGACCCTCACCTGTTGATGAGCTCCTCATCCTCGTCGCTCTCCAGCTCATCCTCGATGGCCGCCTGCAGGTCCCCGATGCGCTTGAAGGCCAGCTTGAGGTCGGCCTGCAGACTCTGGTTTGCAGCCTCCAGGCTCTCCAGATCCATCTCCTGAGAGGCACAGCGGGCCGTTCTGTGGGCAGGAAGGCTCCCGCCATCTCCACAGAAGTCCCGGTGTCCCGGGGCCGCCGCCGCTACCCGTCACCAGGATCCTTTTGGTGCCGGTGTTCATGGGCCGCCAGGGACTGGCCTCACCTGATGGAGGCCCGGGTACCACGCAGCGCCCGGGCCTGCCCTCTTGACACCTTCTTCCTCCTCCCAGTTCTCAAGACCAGCCCAGTGGAGGTGGTGGGTGGAAGTGGCCGCCTTCAGCGGTGGCCCCCGAGGGGAGGAGGGGCTTTCCTTACCAGCTCATGCTTCTTGCGGCTGGCCTCCGCCTCCTTCCTGGCCAGCTCGCCCAGCTCTTCCTTGGTGTCCCGGAGCTGCCGCTGCAGCCGCTTGTTCTGCTCCTTCTCCCGGTTCTCGGCCGCAACGCGCTGGTCCCGCTCCTCAGTCACCTTCTCCATGTTCTCCTTGATCCGGCTCGCCAGGCTCTGCACCGGAGGTGGGGAGAGACACTGAGTTCTGGAGCGGGGAGGCCTGCGCGCGAGCTCTGGCTCCCACACTCAGCAGCAGCTGATGCCCCCCCCCACCCCCCCCCAGCCTCCCTTCGCTTCTCGGCCAAGTGGGAAGAATGCCCACCTTCCCAGCGTCTTGTGAGGGCTGATGAAGGGAAGGTGTGTGCACACCCTCTGGGCAGCGGCGAGCCCTGTCAGTCTTTCAGAGGCCCCAGGGTGGCGCTAATGGTTTCCGGCCAACTACTTATCAAAAGGTTGGCAGTTCAAACCCAACCAATGATGCCATGGGAGAAAGGCCTGGCTCCCTGCTTCCGTCAAGATGCCAGCCAAGAAAAAGCTACGTGGCTCAGGCACATGCCACGTGGGGCCACCATGAGGTGGCATTGACTCAATGGCCTCAGGCTTGGTTTGGCATCATCACGAATGCCAAGAACGCACAAAGTGCTCTGGGAAGAGCCTGGCTAGGGGTCTGGAGGGGGACTGCAGAGCTGCCTTTAGAGGGTCTGAAGCCACATGCCCCAAGACTTAGAGCCAGTGCCTGCAGGAAAGTGGCTTTACCGAGAGTTCCTGGATTAGGGGATGTGATGGTCATTGGGGACCAAACAGAAAAAGGTTCTTCTGGGCCGAGCCCCGGTGGCGTAGTGGTTGTGTGCGGGACTGCGGCCCACTGGGACGGAGGTTCAATTCCAGCAGTGGGGCTGGGCCTCCTACTCCCACCGCCGGAGAGCAGTGATGCCAAAAAAAAAAAAAAAAAAGAAGAAGAAAAAGGTACTTCTGAGCACCCAGAAGCTCTGCCCCCCAGGAGCCTGCACATGTTCTCCCGATCAGCTAATCAGACATTGAGGAGAGAGGGGCTGAGTGTGAGGGGAAGGACCCTGCTTCTGGTCCTTCTACCACTGACTGGTCATGGGGGCCGACCTCTCTGCTCCCCCTGCCTCTACGTCTCTCAAAGAACAGACTTAGACGATGTGGTCTCTCAAGGCCACTTGTGTTGGGACAGTCTAGGATCAGAGACCAGAATCCTGCCTTTCTGATTATAAAGGAATACTGACGGTGGAGCCAAAGAAAGAGATGGGACCCCCAGAGCAAAGGAAACGGGTCTAGCTGGTCTGCCCTCACCCACCAGACCAGTGACCTTTGTGACAGGAGCCTATTTCAGAGACCAAGGGGTCTTGGTGGCATTGGCCCGCCTCTCACATTATGTCTGTGCCCCTGTAAAGATGCTGTCTAGGAAACCCTCTGGGGCAGTCCCACCCTGTGTCCTAGGGGCGCTGTGGTTCAGAGATGACTTGATGGCAGATGGGGGGGGGGGGGGGGTCCAAGATCACCAACCATCCTCGGGTCATGTGCGGTAGGCAGAAAGCGAGTGCATGGAAAATGAGCCAAGTGCTTGGTTTCCGGTCATGATCGCTAAGTCTCTGTGAGCTCTTCCCAGGGCTCCTGCGGACTGTGAACAGACTTGGGAGGCTCCGGCACGTTCTCTTCCTATATCAGGATTCTCACTGCCCACTGCGCTTGGACGCCTCCTTGATAGCAAGCCCCCACCCCTACCCCCTGCTCTCATTCCCACCCTAGCAGCTGCTCTGTAGAGGGGGGCTAAGGAGATGGCAGGGGGTTGAGGGCTCCTAGGCAACCAGACTCTCGAGCACACTTCTTGGGCAGAGCCAACGGTGGTTGAGAAGGAAGACTCAGACCCAAGGGGCGTACACCAGAGAGGGAATTCTGCTCGCTTCCCTTCCTTCCTTCCTGTTCCCCAGCGACAGGGTTAGACTCGCCCTTGCTTGCTTGGTTCTGTGGCTAGATTTTAACCCCCATGCCTGAGGTTAACGGGTGAGGCCAAACCATTTGTGCAGCCCAGAACCTCCTTTCTTCCTCCTGCTCGGAGAGAGGAGGCGGAGCTGGCAGCAGCATGCTGGCTTTGAGAGGGGCCATTGGTGCGCGGGGATGACTGCCAGGAGGTAAACCGAACCTAAAACCCAAACCCGAAGCCAACACGCCGCCACTGGGTCCATGGGAACACTTAGCAGTCCCTCAGGCGGCCCGGGTGTCTTTCCCTCTGCAGAGGCATTGGTGGGTGGGCTCAAACTGCTGACCTTCCAGCTGGCTGTTCGATGCTAGAGTCACTCAGCCACCAGGGCTCCTTGTCAGGAGGCAGGGTGTGTGTGTGTGTGTGTGTGTGTGTGTGTGTGTGTGTGTGCGCGCGCGCTAAAGACCCAGGAGGAAGGTGGGGGGTGGAGAGAGAGCAGGGCTGAAGGACAGAGAATGGAAATGCAGAGGGGAGAGCAAGAGCCGGGAAGAGGGTGAGGAGGAGGCAAAGGCCGGTGGGGAGCAGGAAGGGCACCAGTGGAGGAAACTGAGAGGAGGAGGAGGGAGAGCCGAAGCGGGGAAGAGGAGGCTGCTGGGGAAGGGGAGAGAAAGAGCGTGCCTGAGACCAGCAGCAGCCTTCACCCCTCACAGAAGTGGCGCCATCCGCTGCATATTTATGACCCTGCCAGAGAGCGGCGAGGGGGACGGCGGCGGGCGCGGGGGGAGCTGGGAGTAGAGGAAAATATGAAGATGAAAAAGCTAAGCTGCTCTGGTCCCTTGGCAGAAAGCAAGCACGGAAGCAGAATGTAAAGCAGGCAGGCTCCATGGTGCCCGGAGAGCAGGCCAGGCAGGGCGGGCGGGAGAGGCGGCGCCCGCCCTGGCAGCTGCCCTGGCAGCTTGCGGCAGCGGATCCACCACTTGGCTCCTCCCGGCCTGGTCAAAAGGCCTCTGAGGAGCAGCCGGGGGTCTGCCCGGCCCTGTGGAGCGTGTGGAGCTCCAGCTGCCAGGGCACCTCTGCTCCCCACCCCCTTCCTTGCTGTGGCCCAGGAGAAGTGCGTACCCACCTCCAACCGCTTGACTTGGGTCCTTTCAAACTCCAGGCGTGTTTCCAGCTCCCGGATCTTAGCTTCCTGCCGGCTCACCAGGGACTTGTCCACCATGGACTGCTCCAGGAACTCCACCTGGCTCTGGGAGGCTTGCAGCTGGGGGGGAGGGGCGGGCGCTATCACCATGGTGACCGGAAGGCCAAGGCAGAGAGGGTTGGGCGGAATCATGATGGGGCCCTGAGCCAGAGGCATCCCCCACCTGCCCGGCGCTTGGCACGGATCTCGCCCTTCAGAAAGAAAGGAGAGAGCTAAGGACCAGAGAGGGAATAGAAATGTGAAATGAGACAGCTGAAGCCAAAACGCCTGCTATGGGGCTATGGCTCCGGGCCTGGCTTTTCCACTAGTTGACGCTGCTCTCTGGATTGCTGATGGCTGAGGGAAGCACTTGCTAGATGACGAGCTTGGGGGCTCAGCCTTAATGAAGGTTTCCACTCCACAATACTCTCTCTCTACCAACGGAGACCCCTGTTTGTGTGTGTAAGAGAAAGAGAGACAGACAGAGAGAGAGAGAGAGAGAGAGAGAGATGCGTGCACGCACTACCTTCTCCTGCAGTTCTTGCTTCTCTTTGTTGGCTTCTTCCAGCTGAGCTTGGAGATCGGTCATCTGAGCGAGGTCCCGAGAGGCCTAGGGGGAGGAGCGAGGCCATCTGAAGCAGGGTCCCTCATAAATACCAGTCCCAGGCCACCTCACCCTCACACTGAGTGCTAGGCCTCAGGGGGACCCACACCGCAACCTCCCACTCCAAGTGGCTGCTCTGGCACCCCTGAGGTGGGCCAGAAGGCCACTGTCTGGGCAGGGCACCTGGGCCACGGCAGCCTTGTGCTTCTTCATCAGCTCGTTCATGTCCTCCTGGTCCTCCTCCAGGCGGTTCTGGATTTCATTCTTCTCCCGCTGAAGGCGGCTCAGCTGCTCCTCCAGCTAGGCAGAGGCCAAGGCAGGTCAGAGGGCGGGCAACAGGCCCCAAGTGCAAACTTCCTCCCATGTCTCTCCAGCTGTGTAGGGGGCAATGATGGGCCCAGGCCCATCTCGGGGACAGGTTTTGGAACCAGCGGTGTTGGGGGAGCTGCTTTGAGCCCAGGAGACGAGGGAGGGGAAGGCTTTCTGCAGCAGAGGGTGATCCTGAGCACGTGGGCAAACAGACAGCTAGCTGCACACTGGCAGAAAAGACCTGCCCAGAGCCAATGACCCCATCATCCTGGCACCATCGGTGGAGGCCCTAACTTACACGCACCCCACCCTCTTTGGGCCCGAAGGAAGAACCCCTCAAGTCTGGGAAGCTATTCTGGCCTGAGTCCTCTTGCCCCCTGAGACAGCTGGCTCCCTGGCCCGCCGTGCAGCGCCCACAGCCAGTCCACTCCGGTGGGGGGCAGTGGGTGGGTGTGAGACAGCCAACAGCAGCTTCGGGGAATGAATGAATCTATTAGCCTGTAATTCCAAACCCAAATGACTGTGTTGGCTCCATCTCTGCCCCATCCATCTTGTTACCGGGCTGTGGGGAGCTGGGGAAGCCTCCGCCAAGAAATTTATTAACTCGGATTTAAATAAAATGGTAATTTTATAACAGCCTTTTTTAACACAATTAAGGAATCTGAATTACTCACCTGAAAAGTGCTGAGGGGCACACATGTCAGCGGGATAAGTCAGGCCCGGAGATTGGCACCCCTCCCTCCGCAGTTGAGTGTCTAGCTGGAGGCCCCGGCAGCCCACGGCCGGTAACCCCAGCCTTCCCTGCCCAAGGAGTTACCACCGGTGGCCGCATCCCATAATGACTTCTCTGCCGGCAACGGATGGGCCGTGGGAGAGGTGGGGAATTAAAAGGGAGGCATTAAATAAGAGCTCTAATTAGCTGCCGCTTGGGCTTGTCAGTGGGCTGGGCAGGGGGAGGGGAGGGACGTCGAGACATCCAGTGCTCTTATCGGTGCTTCTGCTAATCTCCAGGTGCCTGTTGCCATCCCTCCGCCACATTAGCCGCTTTTATTTACGGCGTGGGGCCTGCGGCCAAGCGCCCACAGGCAGGTGGTTAAATGGGGAGATGGGCCCTTGCTGGCTCCCTCTTCCCAGCCTGCTCTTCTTCTCGTGGGGAGGGGCGGGCGGCCTGCTCTCCGAGCAGAGAGGAAGCTGGCTGGGGAAGGGTCCCTGTCACTGCCGTCACCGCACGCCCTGGCGCCTTACCGCCGTCTTGGCTTTGGCGATGTCATCAATCTGCAGGTGCAGGTCTTCGATCTCCACCTCCATGGCTTTCCGCGCTTTCACGGCCGTGGTGCAGGTGAACTCCGACTCCTCCAGCTGCACCGAGAGCCGCCCCCAGCCCCCCCCCCGGGGAGAGATGTCAGCCCTTCCCTGGGGGCAGGCAGGCTGTGCTCATGGGAGAAGGGGAGCCCCCCAATGTGCTCTCCGGCTCCTCCGCCCACTTTTCACCAGGCCTTGGACGTGTGTGCTGGGGGCGCTTGCCTCTCCCTGCACCCCTTCTCCCCTCCCTGACCCCAGCAGGATGGCGGTGTATGTGTGTGTGTGTGAAGCCCACCCATGCCAGACCAAGGGCCTACAAGTGGCTTCTTTCCCTTCCTGGACACCTTCCTTCTTAGGACTCAAGAATCAGGTGAGGACAAGAGGGGGAGACAGCTGGGGTGGGGGTGGGAGCATCACTACCCCCAGGGGCTGGCAACATCCTCTTGCCTAAGATACCTGGTTCTTCAGCTGGGCGAGTTCCCTCTTGCTGGGGGCATTGTTCTTCAGGTGGTCCAGCATGATCTGGGCATCGGCCAACAGGGCCTTGCTGCGTTTCAGGTCTTTCCGCAATCGCTTCTCGGACTCGAAGTCCCGCTGGCTCACCTAGGTGGGCATTGGAAGTGAGAGCTCTGGGCTCTGCCCCTCCTGTCTGCCCAAAGCCCACTCTCCACCCCCTGGCCTCCTTCTCTCAGCTTGGGAGTGCCAATGGATGGTCACAGCCCCCATGCCACAAGTCCCGGCTCCCTGGCCCCCACTCTGGGCCCGGAGGGGAGAGGGGCCCTGCTCACCTGGTCGCTGAGGGCAGTGAGCTTGCTCTCCAGCTCCCGCTTCTCTCGAAGGACCTTCTGCTTGTCCTCATACTCCTCCTCCAGCTGCACTTCCATCTGCTTTAACTGCAGCCCCGCGGCCGAGACACCACCCTTTAGTGTCCAGCCCCAGGCAGCCCCCTTCCCTTTGGAGCCCCTGCCCTGGGGAATGCACTGGGATAAAGCCGAGCATGGGGGACCACAGAGGGTTCAGGTCCTGAATGGGAAGCACCCAGAGGTGGAATGGCAGGCCATGCGGGGCGGCCATCTGAGCTACGGGAGAACTCGCCCCAGCCTCTGGAGTCTGACTAAAGCAGAGGAGGGACAGGTGAGTGCCCGGGCACTTTACCTTCTTCTGGCACGACTGCCGGGCATCCTCCACCTCCTCATCCCGGCTCTCCATCTCCTTGGAATGCGTCTGCCGCATTCGCTCCATCTCCATCTCTAGACGGAGCTTGCCCTGGAGGGGGTTGGGAATATGGGCTGGGTCCTTTTCCCAGCACTGCTGGACAGCTCTCCCTGGGGGAACCCCGCAGGAGCAGAGGCACTCTCTGCCACCACGCTCCCTCGGCAACTGGGTCCCCTTCCTAGATGTCTGGCACAGGCCTGGAGAAAGGCTGCTGGGGGTGGGGGGCGGGGGTAGGAGGCCCCCGCACAGCTTTTCCTTTGGGCTTCCAGGATGTCGCTTTGTGAACTGAGAGAGGAAGCTCAGTTGCAGGCTGAGTGGGCTCGTGGCCCCCAGGTCGGTTGGTTGGGAAGAGGCAAGGGGGAGCCGCACATCCCGAGCCCTCCTCACGAGAGCTCAGTGGAGATTAGTTCCCGAAAGCTCCATGAGAGCCTCACCGCCTTGACACCGTGTCTGGCGTGGAGCGGGTACGGGGACAGACGCGGGCCTCGCCCTCCTCTGGCCGCCATGGGGTGCTGCTGCCCCCTGCAGCCCCGCCCTCCCATGCCTAACCCTCCAGCACCTGCTCCAGCATCTGGATGGTCCCCGCCTGCTCGTCCAGCTCTTCTTCTTGATCCTTGACCTTGGCCTCCAGATCCCGGAGCTGTTTCTTGACCTTGGCCAGAGAGGCTTCGTCCTTGGATTCTTGAGAAGAAATGTCCTGGAGTTCGGCTTCCAGCGAGACCACCTTCTGGGTGAATCCCGCGATGTCCATGTCTTTCTCCTGGCGGCAAAGAGGAGAGGAGGCTGACCTGGGCGGGGTGACCCTCGCTGGGAGGGAGAAGGCCCCACGCGGCGGGCAGCCCTACCCACCTCCAGCTGTTGCTTCAGGCTGAACGCCTCGGCCAGCAGCATGTCCTTCTCCCGCTGCAGCTTCTCTCGCTGCAGCTTCTCCCGCTGGGCCTCCTCGTGAGCCTGGGAGAGCTCACTGTCAAACCTGGGCGGGAGCGGGGCTGTGAGGACTCCCCGCTGGCAGGCCCGAGTGCTGCCGGGCTGCCCGGTCCCCAGGACCCACAAGCAGGCAGCACCGGAAACAGGGCCTGGGATGTGCAGCCCAGGAGGGAGCATGTGCCGCCCTGACTGGGGACCAGTAATGAAGTATACATAACACTTGGGGGGGGGGGAGGGAGGAGAGTGATAGGCCAGATCAAGGTCATGCAAGCAACAGATCTGGGAGGGAGGGTATTTCACTGAGTGGGTCCAGGGGCCCCTTAAACCACGGGGGCCGAAAGGAAACCCACAAAATCATTTCCTGGAGAGAGGCAGAAAGACTCCTCTACATTTCCCGTGTCCACAGATCCAAGGAGGGGCCCGGGCCAGGGCATTGACTCAGGTGCCCCTGTCATGCCTAAGCCGCCTCGCCACTGTTCAATGTGGACAGCTTCAAGTGGAGCTGCTGGCTTCTGCCATCACTTCTGGGCAGCCTCTGGCCAGGCCCACCGCCCCTGTGGACCTACCCGGACACCCCACAGCGGGCTCAGAACTGGTCTTCCCACCATGCTCGGCTTCCACGGGCACCGGCTGGGGGCCTCTGTGTTCACCCCTGCACCCCCAGCCTTCCCTTTCCCGCCCAGTGACTCCCAATCAGGAGCGAATTGCTGAAAGCCCTCTTAACACCTTCCCCTGAATAACTAATCAGGTTTCTGTTGGAGATGGAACATCATCCACACACCCCCACCCCCACCCCCCTGCACCACATCAAGTAAAGTAGTAAGAAAACTCCAGGCAGCTGAAACCTAATAAGTTGCCCAGCGGGGTGTGCGCAGCACAGTAACTAGGCCGTGCTGGCGCTGTCATCAGGGTGCTCGGGAGGGAGGCCCCACCGAGGGTGCCGCCTGGGGGCACAGGGCAGGGTGGGGTAGAGACAAGAACCAGGGGATCAGGTAGTCACCGTGCTGGGTGCGGGTGAGGGTGCAGGACTATAAAGCCTACCCCCTACTTCCGGGAAGCAGAGGTGGAGGCCATCCAGGATCACCCTGAGGTGTGTGAGGTGGGATGGCATGGCGACTGGTGCCTCTGCTGGGAAGCCCTTCCCCTGTCCCCTGGGCCCCCCTGCTATTTCCGGTGTGTGTTGTGTGTGTGTGTGTATGTGGGGGGGGGGTTCTAGATAATGAAGGAGGCCCATTCCCATCCCCAGTCAGGGAAATTAATTTAGATTGGATTTTCTCCTGTGAGGGCTGCCCCCCACCCTCCGTGTCATTACCATAATGAGATGGAAGTGGCGCCACAGTTTAACGACATTAGGCAGGAGAGCGTGTTTGCGTAGCTGAGGCAAACCAGGGATGGGGAGTGGGGTGGGGGCAAGGGGCAGGGACATAGAGGGGCAAGCCTGGTGCCTGTTACCCTCACCGCCCCACCCCACCACCCGGGCTCCAGGGCAAAGGCAGCCACACCTCTTGGGGTGGGCATGGCTGAGCCCTCCCAATGGGGCAGGAGTGAGTCCCTAACACCGCAGGAAGAGTGAGCACGCAGGCCAGGCCCCGGTCTTCCCTCCCTGCCTTCCTGGAGGGGGTCCTGTGGCTGGTTCACCCACCTCCGCTGCTTCTTCTCCAGCTCATGGTTGCGGACCTGCTGGCCCTCCAGGTGCAACTTGGTGTCCTGCAGCTCCGAGGTCAGCCGCTGGCACTTCTTCTTGAGCTGCTGCAGCGCCCGCTGGCTCTCATCACCGTCTGCCTGCAGGTCCCCGAGCTGGGCCCAGGAGGCAGGGGCAGGGGCGGCCGTTACTCAGAGTATGGGTGGAGCAGGCGAGGGAGTGGGGGGATGAGGGACAGGCCCACGGTCATCCAGGGGACCTAGGTGCTCTCACAATCGGTGGCTCGCAGCTGTTCCCTGCCACCAAGAGGCCACCAGACTCACTCTCCTCCACCACCTACAGAGCCGGCACGTGGCAGGGGGCTCCCTCCCTGCCACTCCCAGCCCCAGGGCTCTGCTCCTTTCCCGGGACTCACCCGCCTCTCCAGCTGCCTCTTGTTCTGCTGCTCCAGCTCCAGCTTGTCCTCAAACTCCTGCTGGAGCCGCTTCTTGGTGAAGTCCACCTCCCGCACTGCCCGCTCATACTTCAGACGCCACTCGCCCCCTGCGGGGTTGGAGCAGGTGTGTGTGTGTGTGCGCGCACGTGTGCGCCCCCCCCCCCCTGCTGGCAAAGGGGCAGGGGAAAGGGCGAAGTAGTGATGGGCATCGATGGGAGAGGCCACAAGGGCTCAGAAAGGTCTCTGGAATGAAGGCTGCCTGGCGCTGGAGAAGCCACTGGTTAGGATGGGACTGCCCTCTCCCCACCCCACTGCTGCCAGGAGCACAGCCCTCAGACAACTCCCATGACCCTGAAGGAGAATGCCAGCACCCACTGACCCCTCTATCCTCATCAGCTTCCTGGCAGCCCTACTGGGAGGGGACCCAAGTCTGGAGAGGGGCCCGGCCACCAGGCCATGGCCAGCCCTCCTGCTTTGACTCACCTGCATCCTCATCATCCACTTCCCCGTTGATCTCAGCTGCCCGGATGAGCCGGGCCTCCATCACCTCCATCTCCATCACCTCCATCTGCTTCTTCAGGGCCTCGTACTGGCTCTGCAGAAGAGAGGGCTACGAGGTCCACGGCGCCGCACGACGCATTCCGGGGCCACGTTTTCTGGGGGTGGGTTGGGTCGAGAGGTCCCCTGTCTTTGGGGTGTGGTGGCTGACTGGCCCGGCGGCCCTGGCCTCACCTGCAGCTCCTTCATCTCCTTCTCCCCTCGGAGCCTCTCCGCGGTCTCGGCGTCCAGCAGCTGGGTGGCGGACTCCCCCGTGTTCCGTTCATCCGTCAGCTCTGATGTCAGCTCTGAGATCTGGGGAAGTGGGATGGGGGCCGAGGGGGGGTAGAGTTCACCACTAGTTGGAGAACCCTGACTCACTCCAGCTGGAACGTCTGTCTACCAGGAGGACCTCACTGGGTCCAGCCACCCTGCGGGGGCGGCCAGGCAGCCCGGGGCCGGGCGCCACTCACCCGGGTCTCTAACCGGTCACTGTTGAGCCGCAGCTCATTCCGCTCCTTCTCCACCTTCTCGAGCTTGCTCCGCAGCTGCTGGATCTCCTCCTGAGGCGGGGCAGGGAGGGCAGAGCACCCGGGGGCTGGGTGTGCGTGTGCGTGTGTGTCCCTGTGCCCACTGTGTGGAGCTGGAGTTGCACCTTTGTGGGGGGGACACAGCCCGGGAAGCTCAGCCCCGGAAGGCTGCCTTCTCTTGGTTGAGTGGCCAGCTCTCTGGACTCAACTCAGGAGCACGGGGGAGGCTGAGACAAACCAGTTACGTCTCTGGCCGCACGGGGACAAGCGGGGCCCCTCCGCCCCCCACGATGCCCCGTCCCAAGCTGTTGCGTACGTCTCTGTTCCTGATCTGCTCCTCGGACAGCTGCACTTCGATGAGGGGCCTGACGATGGTGAAGAGCCGCCACCAGGGCCAGTCCTTTACCCCTTGGTTCTTCTTGATGTTCTTCTGCACACAGCGAATGGCCAGGTCCTGGATCTGGGGTGGGCGGGACAGGGGTGCCACTGGATCTCACCCCTCTGGACTCAGGGCCCCTGTACCTGGCCCAACCCAGCCAAGGAGCTTCCCCACGACCAGCGAGGCCCACGCGACCCCTTGTGCGGCACCTCCCTCCGTCCCTCAAAGAGGGGGAGCCTGGGGGAACACAGCACCGGGAACTAACCGCCCCACCGTCATTAGGAATAATTTCATCTGCTTTATTTGCTGCCTGATTATTTCCAGCACCCTGGCCTAGACGTGCTATAAAACCTAATCTTGCTGAAACACAAGAGGCGGCGGTGTTGGCTGTTTTATGGACTTGCTAATAAGAAAAGGAGTCGCTGACACAGCTCCTTAATCTTCATGGAGCAGCCTATGATCCAGAGCCCACCTTTGCCTGTGCCCCCCTCCCCCCTCCCCCCACTACATAGCCCTCCCACCGACCTGGGCTGCCCCCAGCACACTTGCTGGCAGCAAGGGAATGGACACACCCCGTCCTGGCTCTGCGTTCACTGGCCTGGGAGGTCCCCACTCCTTTTCCTGCCGTAAGGCTCCAGACCAGCCTCCTCGGTTCCCCAGTCCCCACTCCACCCCAGGAACTCGGTGACACCCATCTTGGCCAAGGGGGGTGGGGGTGGGCGCTTCCGCAGGGCATCACCTTTCTCTTCTTGAAGTGCTGGCGGGCGAGGTAGCCCCTGCAAGCTGCCTGGAACAGGGTCAGGTTCCTGCGGGTTTGCTCATCCCGCTGTTCTTCGAGCCTCGCCAATGTGCCCGCCCGGAAGAACACCTGTAGGGTGAACAGGCTGGGTGAGGGGTGAGGGTGAGGGCGAGACCCGGCGTGGAGGAAAGCAGAGGAAAGGAGGCAAGCTGGCAACCCACCGGCCAGAGAGGAGGGTAGGGTGGGAAGGTTCATCTCAAAGGGAGATGAAAGGAGAGGGAGGCTGGAGGGAGGTACCTAGGACAAAGAAGGCACCTGGCGCAGTGAGAGGCTGTCCTGCAGCACTGGCTGTGCTGGCTTCTTCCCCCCAGGCCTGGCCAATGCGCCCCCCCCCCCCCACACACACACACACGCCCCGCAGGGCCAGCCAGACGCCAGCAGGGCCTCTGACAGCCAGCTGCCTGGGGTCCGGTGACACGGATGGGGGTGCTTGGGTGTGCAGGGGGAGAGGGACAGGGACGCTCCCGCCCCTTCTCCTGCTCAGTTTCACTGCAGGTATCTTCTTTCATGTGCCAACACCCCACCCCACCCCCACCCCCACCGGCAGGTTTCATCTTCTCAGGGGGTGGGCGGGGGCTGGCCCAGGCAAGGGACCTGCCATACAGGTTTGGGGGCTGAAGGACAGAGGTGTGAGGCACCAGCTGAGCACCCCCACTCCCAACGCCTCCTCTCACCCTTCAGCACCCCAGGCTGGGGCTCAGGAAAAAGTTCCCTCCTACCAAAATAATCGGGTTAGAAAAAAAAAAAAGACGGATGTCCTTGAAAGAGGACAACGGGACCCACACATCTAGGTGCCCGTCTGCTGCCACCTGGCACACGGCACAGGCACTTCCTCTTGTGGGGCAGAGATGACGGCATTTCCCCCCCTCCACCATGCGATGTGGGTTATGTAAATGTGCGCAGAGCCACTCCAGGCAGAACCCCAAGGCCACCCGCGGGGAAGAAGGTGGGGAGAAGGTGGAGACTTTCTGCTGCCAAAGCTGGACCTCTGGCACCGCCAGGAACACCAGGTGCCCCCAGGCTGGCCAGCACCGCCTCTTCCACATTCCCCAAGTCCCATGCCAAGCTGAAGCTCTCACGGGCCCGAGCCCTACCGATGCCTCAGTTTCCCACCGTGTTTGAGGCTGAAATCGCAGCAGCGAGTGGGGACTCTTGAAGACACCTTCCAGCCTACTCCCCACCCACGCCACCCCAAGGTGGGCACTCCATGCTTGGTCAGGACACATAGCTAGCTGGCTAGGGAAAGGGAGGTGTCAGGGAGGGGCTGAGAATGGCCCAGAGGCACAAAGAGCACAGAGAGGATGGTTGGAGAGACCAGGGCAGTGAGCCTCTACCGTCTCTTGGGGAGTTGTATCTGTAGGGGGGAAGTGTTCTTTGGCATATTGGATGATAGCTTCGGGTCGTCTACCCCCCGCCGTCCCTATTCATACACAGCACAATACGATGTTCCCAGGCTCTCCAACCTGCGGGGTCCTCATCGCCAGGACCCTCAGGGGCTGCGGGGCTCAAACGCAGGCCTGCCTTCTCGGAAACACTGTCAGGAGCACAGAGGGACCCTGGCCAATGTGAACGAGCTGCCATCCAGAAGGCCTGAGCATTCTCTCCTGAACCAGATGGCAATCAATCTTGAGACATGCCCCTCCTTCCCCGCCCGGCGGCAGCCTAGGACTCGAGAGGCCCCCCAGGGCCCGCCTGCCCGAGCGAGGCTCCCGCGATGACTCACAGCTGCAGAGGGCAGAAGGCAGTGGGCTGGCCTGGACAGGCCCTCTCCTGCCCAAGACCTGCCTGGGAACCTAGGAGTTGGCTTGGCGGTGGTGCCAGGCAGCTGGTGGAAGAGCCCTAGGCTGAGCTAACCCCAGAAGAAAGCAAGGGGTGAAGCAAACCCCTCGATTGTCTGCAGTCTTGGGGAAGGAGCCCGGCATGCAGACCCTCGGCTTAGGGAAGGTGGGGGAGGGGTGCAGGGGCGAGGCGTACCCAACACAGCAGAGGCAGCGAGAGAACAATGAGGTGGAGGCAGAGTGTGGGGTCTCAAAAGACCCCGAGGACGAGGAGTGAGACCCACAGAGGCACAAAACAGAGCCAGAGACCCAGGAGTCGAGACCAGCGGGGCCCGGGAGGGACCGCAAGGACAAGGGACAAGGGACAGCAGAGACAAACGGGAAGACGCCAAGGAGACAGAGATGGGATGGGACCCACGGCGAGGGAGAAGCCAGGGACTCAACTCACAGCGCAAACCAGAGTGAGAGAGGTGCCAAGGGAGAAGAGTGAGTGGGCTTCTCAAGCCTGTTCTTTGAGCATCCTGTCGGGGGCATCCTGGGACCCCGAGGTCCTTCCTTCTCTGTTGACAGTGGGACAAGCCCAGCCCCTCTCTCGGGCTCCCAGCTGCTCATCCGCCCACCCCGGCCCTTGGAGCACGTACGTGGACGCTGCCTGTCCCGGCTCCCGGTCACAGGGGACAGGGGCGTGTGGGACTCCCCTCTGAGTCGGCCGGCCCGGTGGCGGCGTGGAGTGCTGAAGCAGACTGACACCAAGGGTGGGTGTGCCTGTCTGTGATGCACCACGTTCCTTTCCGGTGAGGAATTCGGCCTGTGGGCAGGTGGTGGTGCCACAGCCTCCCCATGTCCTGATTGTTCTCTGGGAACCCTGTCGGCCCCAGGCCGCTCCGCAAAGGAGGCTCTGCCCTGCGGACCAGTCTGCTGACTGCTTGCCCGCTTCTTCCAGGGCTGCTCTCCTGGCATCCAACCTGTCTGTCCGCCCCACTACCCACACCCCCACACTACCCAAGTCCAGAGCCAAACCTCCGCTCTGCCCCCTCCTAGCCTCTCAGGGGCTCCCAGTACAGACGACCTGTCATTCAGCAGTGGGGGCGGGGGGTGCGTACATTTGCTGCAGCGACCACACCTATCTTCCTGGCCCCTGGCTTGAGAAGATGATGACCGCCCCCCCCCTCCCCCCGCCCCGAGCAGCTGGGGAACAAGACTCAGAGGGGCTCAAGGAACTGCTGAAGTCTGACTGTGTGCAGGGAGGAGGAGGAGGGAGGACCTGATGGGCCTGCCCTCGGGGTCACTCACCCGGCTGAGGCCCATGCAGCAGCTGCTCTTCTCTAGGTCCAGGGACTCCAGCAGCTCCTCCACTGCCTGCCGAGACAAAGTCCATCAGCAAGGGCTCCCAGCTCCATTCCGTCCATCCACCGGCGACGCCACAGACACAGCTGTTTCCTTTCCTGCTGTGCAGGGCCGCGGTATGTTGGAGTGGGCTCGAGGGCAGCAAGCGCGGCTTGTGTGTGGGCTTCAGGTAGACATTGACAGAGCAAACTGGTCTCCCCCATGTGCCACCACGTGGCCCCATTTCCTCCCCGTGTTCTCCTTCAGACCCGATTTTCTACCCCTTCCCACCCTCTCAGCCTGGCTTTGTGACAAAAGTTGTCCTTTTGATTTCACTCCACAGCGGGCGACGCTCCTCTGCGCCCTACTGTGTGTTTTCTGGGTCTGCCCCTCATGGGGCAGAAAGATGGTCTCTGGGAATGACTTCCACTTTGGAGGGCCAGCGTCTCCCAGGTCTTCCTCCTGTCTCTCTGCCAGGCCAGTCAGGCTAGCCGTTTTTGGTGGATTTACTTATTTAGTTGTTGTTCTCGAATTTTCTTCTACTCCGTTTAGAACTCTTCTGATGGTGTCCATGGTGGCGGGGCGGAGCTAGACGCTGGGACCATAAGCATGACTGCAAGTGTCCCTGTTGCTAAGGAACAAGCGTTCTGGCTGGGGAGCCTACGAAGTGAGTGAGCTTGTGAAGGACACAGAGGAGGCCACTCAGCCAGGCCCCGGGATGACGGCAGGCGCGTGCCCCGCAGGGGCGCCTCTTGTGCTGAGGTCCCAGATTCAGCTAAGCATGTGCTAGACAGAGCAGGGGCGAGGAGAGAGGGCCACCTGGCAGGAACCTGAGGCACGAGACCAAAACCAGCAGAAGGCCCTGGGGGAACACTCGGGCTTCAAACTACTTGAAAACAGATCAAGGTGCCAGCTAGCAAGGGGGGGTGTGTGTGGCCAAAGACCGGTGACCCTGAAAGGGGTCCCTCGGGGAGAGGCACGATCAGATGTTGTAATGTACGAAGATCTCCTGCGTAGGCAGCTATAGGAGGGGAAGAAGCTAGCCTGCCCCCAAGGAGGAGGTGGAGGAAAGCTCAGGAGCTATCGGTGAGGGAGACAGCACCCTCGTGGGCACCAAGGGTGTAGGGAGGGGCATAGGAGGGCAAAGTCGAGGGACGTGCTTGCATTTCTGACTCAAGTAACTTAATAGATAATGGTGCCACTCCCCCCCGCCCCCCAGGTAAGGGATATAAGATACAGAGTAGGCCTGAGAGGAGATAGACTGGGTCTGTTTTTGAACACGCCGAGTCTGAAGTGCTGCGAGGCTTACGGGTAGAGAAGTCTGGGCAGCAGCGGGATGGGAATGTGGTTCTGAAAACTGGGAGAGCAGAGGGGCCGGAGGTGCTGATTTGGGAGTCATCGCTGTACATGTGGTCATTAAAGCGATGGGTGTGAGTGAGGTCGTCCAAGAAGAGAGGGTGGAAGAGCAAACCCAGCGGGTCAAGGAGAGAGTCGTGGGGATGTGCGATCCGTTGCCAAGGGGCAGGTGAAAAAGAAGAAGCCCCCAGGGACTGGTGGAGCAAGAGGGGCAGCAAGTGGGGGCCCAGGAATGGTTGTAAAGAAACGGTGCAGCGAATGTTTCTAAGTGAACCACACTGTCCGCAGAGCAGGCCGCCACGAACTCCTGCAACAGAGGGGTAGGAGAGTGCCCGCCGCTCTGGCCTGATGGAGGGCCTGGGAGATGAGAAGTCCAGTCCCAAGGCACCCAGGAGTCAGGCCCAGGCAGTGATGGGTGGAGGTGTGAATGGCAGGCAGGGCAGGGGGCGGCGGGAGGAGAGCGAGTGCTAGACAATGTTGTCAATTAACGTGACGGGACAGGGCAGGAAAGAGAGCAACCGTCCAGCCCATGCGAAAGGGTTGACAGGAGGCCCCTTCAGAGAGGAACCTTGGGGGAGTGTTTATCCACCAAGAACAAAGAGCCTGTTGAAGAGCGGCTGCAGGAACAGGGCAGGGGAAGGGTTAAGGCTGAGGGCGCAGGTCCCCAGGGAGGATGAAGGGAAGGGAGGAAGGGGTGGACCAGAGGCTGGATGAGAGTTTCACAGAGGGGAGGAGAGGAAAGGAGCTGGGCCCGTGGCTTCCTTGGTGCTGGAGACAAGGCCGTGTGCTGAGTATTTGCTGGGATCTGGGCAGAGGGGGCTGGGGAGCAACTTAAGGAGAAAGATGCAAATCGACAGCAGCAGGTACGGAGCCTGGCACAGGGACCAGGGAGGCTGGGGCGCAGCCACGAGGCCAGCTGGGGCGGAGACCCCTTGCAGGAGTCCCAAGGCACAACTGTACCCTTTTTCTTCACAGCCCCCCAGAGGCCCACACCAGGGAGTGTGGACCCCACATGAGTCTGATCTTCAGGGTGGGGAGTTGGCAGGGCTGTGAGAGGCTCAGGAAAGCTAGAGGCGGCTCTGGGTCAGGGACTGCAGGGTGAACCCCAGCAGCCAGGCTGAGCAGGGGAGGCGGTGAGGTCAGAAATGGACCGTAGAGAAGACGGGGAGGGGTGTCCAGAAACGGAAGGTCTCAGCAGGCAGGCTCAGAGAAGTACATGTGAGAGAAGCAGAGAGGGGAGGCGGTGGCCAGAGGAGGCCACCCTGCAATGGACGGCTTCAGCGGCAGTGCATGGCCAGGATGACCAGGTGTTGAGTGAGGGTAGCCAGGTCCGTGAGGGAGGCGGGGGTTGCAGGACCAGGGGCAGCAAGAAGGGAGTGGGTCAGCTGCATGTGTACCATGGCTGCCCTGGACACTGGCTGTTCTGGGGGTGGAGAGGAGGTCAGTGAGGTCTCCATCGAGGCAGGTCTGACTCGGGGACAGGGGAGGGCAGCACACAGTGAGAGGCGGGGTTCTTGCTTTGCAGGGCTTGCTGCCCCATGCTGGGGACTGGCCTCCCCTTTAGGGACGCCAGCTTTTAGGGACTTGGAAGCCCCTTCAGAGTCTGGCCAGGAGCTGAGGCCAGAGCACAGCGGAGGTTGGTTCTTCACTCCGGGAGCCCTTGGGTTCTCTAAGAAGCTGTCTCTGAAGGCCCAGGTGAGAACCTAGGTATGGCAGGGAGGCACCCTGTCCTCCAGCCATGAATTTAGCAGCTTGGACTGGCAAGGGGGACCTGGAACCTCATGCTCACCCTTGGCACCGAGAGGGTCTCATCCTCCCAGCATTCCTGGGGGCGGGAGAGTCTTGCCCTGTCCGTAGCCTGCTTCCTGCCGCAGGAGCGAGCTCCTGACTTGCAGGGCAAGGCAGCGAAGCCTATAAGATGCTAGTTTTCATCTGACTCCCGGGAGGTCCTGGCCTTGCTAGCTCTTAGCTCATAGCCAGGCTGCTACACGCTCCTGTCCTGCCCCACTCCGGCTGGCCAAACCCGGGGAGGTGAGCAAGGGGCCAGATCTGCTCCCTCCAGGGGAGGGACAACCCCACCCCCAGATGTCTGAACAGAGCCAGAGGGGTCCTGGGGGGCTGTGAGGTTCAACCTACCCGCCTCTCGTCCACCACGATGTAGTTGCGCCCGTGTTTTTTGGTCAGGTGTGGGGCTAGGACATCGAAGCGGCGGCGGAACTCGGAGAACACCATGTGGTCTGGGTAACCTAGGAACAATCCAGGCCAGACCTGGGTCAGCCCAGGCAGCCAGTGGGGAGGGTGGATGGAAAGAGGTGGCTGAAGGGGAAGACACAGTGGGGTGGAGAGTGCCCCCCCCACCCCCGAAGCGAGCCCCGGAGAGGCGCACTGAGAGGCAGGAGAGAAGAGAGGAGGCCACAGGGAGTGTCCGGGGTGCTCCACGCTGGAATGTTCTGCCATCAGCCCTCAGCTCACGGCTTCCCCACACCCAGCAGAACAGGACCCTGCCGTGGCTCAGACTGTGTGAGTTCTGGAAGGGGGGCCACCAGGCCTTTCTTCCTAGCCTGTCTTACTCTGGAAGCTCACACCCTGGAGCCAGCCACGGGCAACCCCCGTCACCACGAAGGCCACTGCAGGGCATTCAGAACCGAACTCACTGGGCCACGGAACCCACGCTGATCATATGACCCGACAGAGCAGGGAAAGCTGAGCCTGTGACTTCCCGACCGTGACCCTTTATGGGAGTAGAAAGCCTCGTCTTTCTCCGCGGGGGCAGCTGGTGGTTTTGAACTGCCATCCTGCAGGCTCGCAGCCCAGCATGCCGCCACTGTGTCACCAGGGCTCCTCTCACCGAGGAAAAGAAAGGTTCCCACAGGGAATGAGCTCCTTTGGGTGGGAGCAAGTGCCTGGCTAATGAGGAGGGGCAGCTAGCGGGGGTGGGGGGGGCGGCTATGGGAGGAGCTGAGAGATCCCTTCCGGTCTGCCCAGTCTGTGCCTGGGATGAGCCAGAGAGGCAGTGGTCCTGAGGCGCTCAACAGGGAAAGCCACGGGCTGGCACCGGAGCAGCAGCACGTGAGTGGGTGGGTAGGGGGGTTCGGAGCCCATGATCTCGTGTGATCCTCCCGTGACCTGGGCCAGTCTCTCCACCTCTGGGTGTCCTTACCACCGCTCACCTCGCCCGGGAGTCTCGGGGGTTCAAGGAGAACACAGGTTCGGGCACGAGCCTGTCTCACTTGGGGGTGGCCAATAAAATGCTCCCCTTCTTCTCTTCAGCCCACGAAGGGCTATCCTCTCAGCCCCCGCCCTAGGCCAAGTGACCAAAAACCTCTGGAGAATTCCTTCTCATGGATCCAAGGCCCCCGCAGTCTGGGAAAGCGGTTCTCATGACACAACAGTTAAGCATTTGGCTACATACCCCGAGGTTGGCGGTTCGAGCCCAACAAACCTCAGTGCGGAGGAAAGATCTGCTGAACGGTTCTCCTAAAGATTCAGCCGCGGAGACCCTCTGGGGGCAGCCCCATCCGTCCCATGGGATCACTACGAGTCCACACTGACTGTCTGGAGGTCAGGGGTGGGGGGCTCTGGGAGAGTGAAGTCAGGAGGGGGCCGGTGGGAGGTGACCCTGAGTCTCACTGAGGGCAGAGTGGAGGGCCACGAGGTTGCCCCGGCAGAATCAATGAATTTCAGGCGGAAAAGGGCCAACACATCTTCCTGTGGCTGGGGGGTAGGAGGGGGGACAGGGGGATGCGGGGGTCACAGAGGCAGTGGCGTTGGGCTCCAGACCGGGCCTCCTGACAGCCAGCCAGGCAGCCGGGAGTGGCTGCACTGTGCGGGCCTGGCTGGTGCTGGGAACCCCTCCAACTGGGAGATGAGGCTGATGCATGTGCCTGATAATTGAAACAGGAGGCGGGGGCTGCCGAGGGGCCAAGACAAAGTGATCTATTGATTGTATCTGAATTGCAATTAAATTGATGGGCCGGGATAGCAGGTCCGGACGCCTGGCATCTTAATTAATCATCAGTGCTATCGACGGTGGCGGGCCGGGGGAGGGGGCTGCTGCTGCCGGCCGCATCGATCCGCTTGTTTGAGTAAAGCACATTGATTTTGGTTCAGAGCAGTAACAATCTGGTTTTGAAATAATAAACACCAACTCCATACCCAGACGTGGGGACAGAGAGGCGATTTATTTAGAGCAGGGCAGGGAGCCTATTTTCTGGCTTTGGCGGCTAGGGAAAAGTGACGGCCCCCGTGGGGGAGCCTGGAAGGGGACTTGGGCCCTGGGGGGACGGGGTCTGCCTGCTCATTTAACCAAAGGAAAAGGGGGTAGAGACCTGGCCAAGCTTCCAAGGCAAACACAACCTGCCTTGAGAGGCGCTCGCCCTGGAGTCAGTCTGTCTGCACCAAACCTGGCTCTGGCTTTAGGGAGCTGTGTGGCTGTGGGCAAGTTGCTTAACCTCTCTGAGCCTCAGGCTCCTCACCGGGGGCGGACAAGAGTCCTAGCTCACAGGGTCCTGGTGATGGGGATGGATGAATGGAATGAACGTGTGCGAGGCAGCTGGACCAGGGCCTGGACTATAGCAAACGGTCGAGTGCTGTGAAGGCCTGACCCCATCCTCCCTGTCCTCTCCTCTGGCCCGATCCAGAAAAGGGTGTTCTGTGCGGCCTCTCCTGGGAATTTTAAATACCTCACAAGACTCGGTGATCACGGAGGGGGTGGCCCAACCTGCAGCTTGCTGACTTGTTCTTGGTGAGAATTGCCACTCCTGGGCAGACCGTGCTCCACGGGCATTTGCTGACCCACCCAAACGAGGGATGGAAGGAAGCAGGGGAAAGCGCAGGCCCTGGGTGGGCAGGGTCTCAAAGAGAGCCCTGGGGGCTCTGAGCAAGAAGGGAAAGGTGGAGACCCCGGCCCGTGCTGAGGGGGGCGGGACGGCGGGGCAGCCTACCTTGGCGGTACATGCGCACAGCATCGAGCACTCGGGAGCCTCGGAGCTGCGCCCGGAGCAGGGGCACGTCGAGCTGCAGGAGGCCCGCCTCGCAGTGGTCCCCGGGGGGCAGGTCCAGCTCGCTGCTGCTACTGACCCGGCGTGAGGAGGCAGAGCGGGGCTCCCCGGCCCAGCCTTCTGCCACAGGCAGGAAGCAGTGGACGAAATGCAGCTTGGCCTTCTTGATGGTGTCGATGAGGGCATCCTGCCAAAGGGGAAGGCACCTTGCTCAGTGGACTCGGACGACCATGCCCAGAAGGCGGGACTGGGGCCAGCACCTCCCTCCGCTCTGGCCCCGGGGAGGCGGGTGCTGACCCTCACTGGGCACTGAGCAGAGGCTCTGCCGACAGCGGACACGTCAGTGAGGGATTCCGGTGCCATTCATCGTGGGGCAAGAAGGGCCCGGGGGCCCGGGCAGCCACACTCACCACCTGCAGCTTAACCTGGATGCACAGGGACTTCTTCTTGACGGCCGCCATGCCCGTGGTAAAGGTCTTCCGCATGCTGGTGGCCCGGCGCAGGGCCAGCTGCGAGCCGCCCTCCAGGCCGGCAATGGAGCCCGACAGCACTGTGGCACTGCCCGCCCGGCCCAGAAACAGGTTGCTGATGATCTTTCTGCCAGGGGAAGGGGGGCACAGGAAGGGTGGGTCACAGTGCAGAGCCATAGAGGCCATTCGGACCCCCACGCCCGCCTGGTGGTGGGCCGGGCCCTGCATTAGCAGGGCTGGGGCTGGATGGTCCCCGCCCTGGAGACAAACCACAGAAAGACTGTCCAACAACCAGAGACGTGGGCAGGGATGAGACAGGGCGCAGCTACCTCCAACCACCAGGAGGGCAGTGGTCCGAAGGGGGTGGGTGGGTGGTTCCGATGTAGGAGGGGAGATAAGAAGGGAGTGTTTGCTCACCCCCATGGGACATCTACTCATTACGACCCCATGCAGTATGTCCCCTTAGGTCGCCGACTGGCTGCCCAGCCCCTGCAGGGTCCCTGGGGCAGAGTGGGGACTTCAGAACCGTCTGCTGGGTCAATGGACCCAAGGCGGGATGGTGGGCCCGGGGGATCCCTGACCCCTCTGGATAACGTGGGGTGTCACCCAAATGTAAGATCAGAGACCTCTTCAACCTGGTCTGTTCCCCGCCTCTATTCCAAGAGGTCACCCCCAGGCCCGGGTCCTGACCGGACATGGCTTTGGGGCTGCCTTTGTCAGCACGATGGGGTCCTGAGATGCCCACCCGCAAGGGAGGGCCGCCGAGGAAAGGGCGCCTGAGGGCGACACGCGGGCAGGGGTCCTTACTTTTGGGAGTCCTGCAGGAGTCGGGAGGCATTCTGGGTGGCCGGGTTCTGCTTGGTGTAGCTGAGCCAGCCGGCCACATTGTACTCTACCCAGTTGGTGCTGTGACCGTGGCCCAGGAGGAAATGGTGCGGCTTGCTGCTGCGCAGGAGCGGGCTCTGGCCTGCGGGCGGGAGAAGCGGGGTTCTGGTCCTTACTGTACAGACCCAGAGCCCCCCCGGGAAATGGCATGGACTCACCAGGAGAAGAGGTGGGGGTGGGGTGGGGGGGGGACTTCCGGACAGAGCACCTACTTTTTTTGTCGCCTTCTTGGGGGCCGTAATAGGAGAAAAGGCGATCTAGGAGGGTGCTCTCTGTGGCCCCTGGCACCAGCGCCTCTTCCTCTAGCAGCCACAGCAGGCCCCTGGCCTCGTCCGTGCGGGCCAGCGAGCGGACCTGTGGGAGAAGGCCAGCCAGCCCAGCTGGTCACCTGGGGCGCCCCCTGCAAACCCACGGCACCTACACACACACACATACACACACACACACACACACACCAGCTGCAGCTCCTGTCGCTGGCTGCTGACCCCCTGGTCTGCAGGGACGTGGCAGCAAGGAGAGGTCAAAGAGAAGACCACAGCAATGTACGCGTCCTGGGACTTGGGTCCCAGGTTGCTTGAGACTGAAGGCTTCTTACCCACTCAGACCTATATCCAGAGCTCTCTCCTCATCCCCGGCCCCTCTCCCCCTGGGAGCCGCCTCCACGCAGATTAAAAGGGGTGCAGTCTGTGGGGCCCCAGGTGCAGGCTATAACCTAAAGATAGCGCTCAGTAAGTGTGGGCTGTGGAGCTGGCCTGGGCTCCCTGGGAGGGGACAGTCAGGAAGGGCTCAGGCCAGACTGTGAAGTCAAGGGCCAAAGTAAGACGGGATTTACTAGGCCTGGCAGGGGAGAGGTATCTGGGGAAGGCTTGGGAGCCTGTGTTCACGCATAAAGTGAGGCCCCACCCCTCAGCTCCTGCCCATCATGTCCTCAGAGAGCCTTGGGGCCTGCGTTGGAAAAGCTTCTTATTTTTCCAGAGAAGGCAGGCATCTGGAATGCTGCGTTCTAATCTCCTGTGCAGGCCAGACAAAATAGGCCTGTGGAATTTCGATGGACTTCTCAAGCTTTCCTGAAGCAGGGAGGAGGAGACTGACTATACCTCCTCCCTTTAGGCACTGGAGGGAGAGAGAAGTGATAGAGTCCTCTTTGGCCACCCAGGAGAGGTGGTGGGGGATTGTGACCAGGAGGAGGCAGAATATGCCAAGGTCTGATGGCCCATCCAGGTCCCCCAGTGGCTGGAGCTGAATGGCAGAAAGAATAGAGACGCTCCCAAGATGGAGGGTGGTCGGCTGGGCCCTGCAGGGCCCCTTCTCCAAAGCCTGTCCAATAGGGCATATGGCAGGCGGGAAGGACAGCCCAACCTATTCAGATGCCTGGCTCACAGACCACAGGCATGAACTCCCCCACATCTCTTGGGATTGGCAACGGCTGCCATAGGACCCAGTAAGAGGCAAAGGGAAAACCTCCCTTCCCAGGGGAGACTCAGCACTGGGCCACTTTAAGCACTTATCCCCAGGGGACACTGGCTCTCCCCTGGGCCTCCCTGTGCCCCTCAGGCCAGCTGAGGCGGCCTTCCCACTGGGCCAGGGCAGGAAGCAGAGCAGAGTGGGCCGAGCCGCAGTTCAGCAAAAATGCCAATTCTCCAATAAAGCACTCTGTGCAATTTCCTTAATTGAGCACAATCACCAAATGCTAAGTGCTCGGCCAGCCAGTCTCCTCTGGCAGCAGGGTGCCCTGGACATGAGCACACAGGGTGACGACATACACTCTGAGGGTGAGGGGTGACAGCTCGCCCTGGGGACAGCTGTTGAGTGGGTGTTTCCAAGCAGCGTGCTGCCTCTGTGCCCTGCTCTGCCTGCTGCCCCAGTTCTTGTTCTGGGGACCCTGGGGGGTTGGGTGGGGATCCAGCCAGGTCTCCCAGGTGCACCCAGGCCCTCACCCCTGAGCGGCTGATACCAGCGCTCACGGCAGACCTGCACCTGTACTCGCCAGACCACCTGAGCCTCGGCTGGCGAGGGAGGAGACCTCCCTGCCCACTTGGCTCTGAAACCACTGTACTGGGGGCCCTAGCAGAAGCACCACCTGCCTGGCAAGCTGGGTGTCTGAGCGCTGAGGGGCAGGGGCCTTGGTCGGAATGGGTCTGCATAGGTCGTCCGGGCCCTTCCCCTGCCCACGTTGGCATCGTTGGCAGCGGGTCACCGGGGAGGGTGCAGTCAGAGGAAAAGGAATGGGAGTGAGAAGGAGCTACTTCCGACTCAGGCCGGAGTCCTACCAGGGATTGATGGGAGGCCTGGTCTACAACAGCCACGGAGTCATCAGTGGCGGGCTCCAAGTCGTCAAAGGCCACTTCGATGTTCTCCTAGAAAGGAAGACAGAACAGCGGTGAGCTCAGAGGACTGTATGTGTGTGGGTGTGTGTGTGGGGGGGGTGGGTCAGGAGTCCGACCAGCCGTCCAATGGCTTGTGGCCTTCGGGGGCACTGGGCTGTGCTTGGGGGCAGCTGAGGTTCATCTGAACTCCTTTTCTGCTGTGCTCATTTCGTTCCCTTGTGGCTCGCCCCAGGGGATGAGGCAGCGCAGAAGAAGGCTGCCTTCCATTTCACACAATTATCCTTGAAACACTTGAAGACAACGGTCATTTTCTCCGGAACCGTCTCTCACCCAAGGGGCAGAGCCTCTCCCTGCACTCAATTCACCACCCGGTGAACGAGGATCTCTCCATCTGGTCCCCGGTGGGATACCCTTTTGTGGAGGGTCCCGAGTGGGGCACCCCATCTTAACAGACAAGGAAGAGGGGGGCAGGGCAGGGGAGGTTCAGGCCCCCTGGAGCACGTTGGTGGCCCTGCTGGGGTCAGGGGTGGACTGCTAACAGCTGCTCTTTGGGAGGAAGATGAGGCTGTCTTCTCCTGAAAGGATTTACAGCCTTGGAAATGCTCTAGACCAGTGTTTCAGTGGGTGATGCTATCCCGTGGGGATCAGGGTGGGGACTGGCCCTGGAACGATTCAGGAGGGCTGCAAAAGCAGAGACCTACATTTTATGCTGCATAATGGGCTGTAGTACAAACAATTTTCATTGCTGGTGCCTGTGGGTGGGTGGGTGGGGGCTATTTTTGCTAGTTTGTTTTTGAAAAGGGGGCAGTAGGCCAAGTCAGCTCTATATGGGCACCTTGAATTGGCGTGGATCCCATGGGATGGCAGTGGGATTGGAAGAGGGTGTCTGGAAGGTGAGCAAGGAGGGGCTTCCAGAGACCCCGAAGATGCCTTCAGCATCTTAACGAACTCCCCACATAATGAGCTGGTATCCAGGGCCCCCCAAAAATGGCTCTTTCTCCTCGGAGAGCAGGGCAAAACCGAACACAAGCACCCTCCTGGCTGCGGAGTCCAGGCCCGCTACGGGCACTCCCTCCCCAGGGTCACCTGGCTGTGATCCTTATGAAAACGGGTTGCCGTTTCTCAGCGATACTGCTGGCTGGGTTTGAACCGCCAACTTTTAGGCTCATCGCTGAGAGCCAACCGTTGATGCCAACCAGGGGCTTCCAAGCGCACAAGGGAGGGAGAGGGCGGCAACATCTCACACCAGGAAGGGCGGCCAGCTGCGGGAGGCCCGGGCCGGGGAGGGACAGGGGCAGTCTTACTTCTTTGTATCTTTCCAGCTCCTGCAGGAAGGTGCGCTCGTGGAAAAGCCTCTGCAGCCGGTCCTGGGCGTAGTTGTGGCACAGCTCCTCGAAGGAGGCCCCGCGCGCCGAGCCGCCCTGCTCGGGGTTCTGGAAGCCCGGGGTGTCCACGATCATCATGGAGCAGAGCGAGTGCTGGCTGGACTTGAGCGCCCTTCCGGGGAGAGTCCAGGTCAGGGCTGGCTCGGAAAGCACAGCCCCGGGCAGGGCCCGCGAGTCTGCCCCTGGGATCGGGCAGCCCGCACCAGCGCCAGCATCCCAGCCGAGGTGCCCAGGGCCTGGCACGGATGCACGGGGCTGGCGCGCCCTCTGCTGTCAGAGAGCAGCTCTGCTCCGGCAATCGGGCCGCGTTTGCCCCATGCCGCCCCCAGGACGCACCTGTTCACCAGGGAGATGAGGAGCGTGAAGAGTTCGCTGTAGAGGCCAGAAGCCATCCCCTCTAAGCACTCCAGGGCACTCAGTTTGGGGCCTGGGGGCGGGGAAGAGAAACGATCGGAGTGCGTCCCATCGTGGGGACCCTACCTCTGCACCTCCCCCCCGCTGCCTTCCCTGCACAGAGTGGGCCTGGGGGCCGTCGGGGGACAGAAGCGTCCATTCTGCCACAGCAGGCTCCTCAGCCTGGCTCGGACCCCAACCCCCCCCTACCTGAGCCATCTCCCAGGGCGCTCTCCTCGGGGCCCTGGCGGAAGGAGGTGGAGCGCTGCAGGGTGCCGCCCTTGTGCTGGTGCTTGAAGATGGACGAGGACAGCTCCTCCAGGCTGCAGCCCAGCAGGTACGCGGCCTTCTGCGCCCACTCGTGCCGGGCAAACTGCCTGCGGCCAGCTGCGGGAGCAAGCGCAGGCGTCTCGAGACGGCCTCCTTGCCCGCAGGACAGGGGGCCACGGGGTCTCTCACAGAGGAGGCAGCCACCCCTGGGGCCACCAGAAGGGCTTTGTGCAGAATGGGGGCAGCCAGCGGCTACTAGTGCTTCATGAGTCCCTGAGGGGGGGGGGAGCGTGGGCGGGTCCCAACAGCGGCAGTCACTCCACCTTGCCGCCACCCAGTGGGCTGAAAACAGCGCCCCTCTCCGAAGGGGTTGGGGGGCTTCTCTCTAGAGGGCACTGGCACCTCCCCTAAAGCCCTTGCTCTCACCCCCAGATGCCTGCGGGGTGGGAGCAAGGAGGCCCCCCCACAATGCTTCAACAGTGGGGCGCCAAAGCAGGGGGCGGGAGCAGCCCACGCAGGCCTGCGGCCTCAGCCAAGGAGTGTCTAATCACGGTAATTAGGGGTCGCTAACAAGAAACAAGGTTTTACCTTCTGCAGATTCTTTAAGGCAAGGACCAGCATGCAGCATGCAAAGAAAAACAGTGTGTTAGCAAACAGTGCCTGGGCCCACGGGGAGGGCCAGGGGAGATCGGTGGGGGGTGTGCGAGGATGGACCCGCGAGGGGGGAAAAAAAAAGCATCCACGCTCAGACCCAACACACACACACACACACACACACACACACACACACCACCCTTGGAAAATTCCAGGAGCTCAGCGGAAGAAGCAGACAGTTCAACAATGACCATGTGCAGACACCCTTCAAAGCTCCCCATATCTGTCACCTCCCAGAAAGAGAACTGGCCGGGAGGCCACAGGCCCGCCTGCCCTCACACTCAGTCCACAGACAGTTACTGTCGCCCAGGATTGCCACCTGCTGGACTCACAAGGAACCTAACACCCCCCAGAACAGACACCCCCGCCCCGCCCCCCGGCCACATCATGTGTTTTCTCAGCCCTGCTGGGAGCCTGGGGCTCTTCACATCCCAGAGGAAGGCGAAGCCAAGTGGCTGTTTGGAGCCAGC
>PVJH01010114.1:0-75531 GCA_004026705.1 Nesogale talazaci | reverse complement strand
ATACAACAAAATGCAGAAATAATTGAACAGTATCATGAATAGCAAAGTATGCTAGCGCACGCGCACACACACACACACATCCTAAAGTTCCCGACATTTACTCAATTCTGACTCATTGCAACCCTACACAGGGTTTCTGGGGCTGTAAATCTTTAGAGGGTCAGAAAGTCTCATCTTTTTCCCAAGGAGCAACTGGTGTGGTTGAACCACTAACCTTGTGGTTAGCAGTTCAATGCTTACTGACAGTCACCAGGGCACACACCAGTAAAATTTTGCTGAAGATAATTTTAAAATGTTGCAGCAGTATTTCAAAAGGAAATTCAAGTTAAATTCAGAAGAGTAATTAAATAAAATGGATATGATTGCTGAAGTCTGATAGCTCTTGACTGGAGAAAAAAAGAGACCATCAGAAAGATGATTACCTGTGATTTATACTAGTTATGCGATGGCATTCAGTTGCATATCCATAACAAATTATGGATAACTTGGCAAATAATGAGAGTTCCAGAACACCTAAATGTGCTCCTACAGAACTTATACCTAGATAAAAACACAGTCCTTTGAAAGGAAGAAGTGGAACTGCAGTTTATTCTCAGGAAAGATGACTGACAAGGCTGTATCTTTCAGCATGCTTTCTCCAGCTCTGTGTTGAGCAAATAATCCAAGAAGCTGGACTTTATGAATAAAGACACGGCATCAGGAAGACTCATTAACAGCCTGCAATATGCAGATGACACATCCTTTCTAATTCAAAATGAACAAGACTTGAAGCATTTACTGATAAAAGTCAAAGAAGAAGACAATATTCAGGGTAGATTATTCCTCAACATGAAGAAAACACCATTTTCACCACTAGACTAATGAAAACCCAGCATAATAAACAGAGGGAAGATAGAAGTTGTCAATGATTTCATTTTACTTAGGTTCAAAATCAGTGCCCATGGAAGCAGCAGTCAAGAAATCAAATGACATATTACATTGGGAAAATCTTTATAAAAAAAAAAGACATTTTAAAGTTATCAGGAGAGACCAGTCTATGGAGAAAGATATGCCTGGTGAAGTAGAGGGTCAAGGAAAATGAAAAAGACCCTCAACCAGGTGAATTAATAAGTGACTACACGAAGCAGGCTCCAATACGGTTACAATTGTAAGGAAGACACAGAAATGGGCAGCATTTCATTTTATTGTGAGTGGGTTCACTGTGAATCACACTGACTTAGCAGCACCTAACAAAACAGTAGCAGTTGTATCTGAAGGTCTAACAATGCCAGAAATTTCTAGGCGGATATAAGTAACTTTTGTTTGCATTTAGTGTCTTTGTTTTTTTTTTCACCAAATAGAGGGATAATGCAATGATACTTTAAGCCCTTGTTTGAGAGGAGGTAGTGAAAGCAACACTAGTACCACTGGAAATGTTACCTACTTAGGAATAATGGTGTTTAAGAAGACAGTGGACTATGTCATTTATATTTTACTTCTCTTTACATAAAATGTATCTATTGACCAGCTTTCTCATGGCTGTCTTCACTTCCTTATTTCTCAAGGTGTAGATGATGGGATTGAGTAAAGGGAATATCACCGTGTGGAACACAGACACCACTTTGTCTAAAGAGAACGAGTCAAATGGCCGAGCATAGATGTAGATGGATGGCCCAAACATTAACACGACAATGGTAATGTGAGAATAGCAGGTGGATATGGCCCGGTTGGTACTCTCACCTGAGCCTGAGTGTTTCTTGAGCATGGCCAGAAGGAAGGCGTAAGACATTAGCAGCGCAATGAAGCAGACCACAGAGATCAGACCACTGCTGAAGATCATCACAAGTTCTTCTGGGAAAGTGTTGGCACAGGCAATTCGAACAACCTGTGTGATGTCACAAAAGTAACTGTCTAACTCGTTGGGTCCACAGAAGGGAAGTCGAATAATGAGAGCCACCTGTATGATGGAGTGGACGAAGCCACCCATCCAGGAGAGAGCCACCAGGATACAGCAGAGACGTCGATTCATAATGGTCGCATAGTGGAGAGGGCGGCAGATAGCCGCATAGCGGTCAAAAGCCATCACTGTGAGCAGAAACATCTCTGAGGCGCCAACAAAGTGCAAGAAGAAGAGCTGGGCTATGCATCCTCCAAAGGAGATGATCTTTCTCTCCACAAAGAAGTCGACTAGCATTTTAGGGGCCGTGATGGAAGAGTACCAAATATCAAGAAAGGCCAGATTCGCCAGTAGGAAATACATGGGTGAGGTCAGATGTGAGTCAAGTCTGATGGTGCAAATGATAAGGACATTTCCTGGAAGAATAAACAAGTAGAAAGACAAAAAGATAACAAATAAGACAAGTTGTACCTCCCGAGCCTGGGATAGACCAGTGAGAACAAACTCTGTCACCCGGGTATAATTTGCCTGCTCCATTTCTTCACGTCTCCTTTTTCATTACGTAGCTATTGAAAGATAAAGAAAGAAACCAGAATTACTACTCTAAGTAGCACTTGACCATCCATTGACAAGAGAGTCCTCACCCAATGTGCTACAGAGTAGAGATGCTCCATGGGACTTATTTGGCTGAAGTATTTGCCAACTGGGTGAATTAGGGAACTGCCAACATTTGGGTTAGCAGCCAATCACATACTGTGTGCACCACCCAGAGACCTAGCACTGTAGCAATTATGTTAAGGCTTTCCAAATCATCAAGTGTTCTCGGTCAGAAACAGATCATTTTAGGATGCTTAATTGCTCCATTTTGAGTTTGATAGCTGAGATAAGGAGAGCGTGTAATGATCCTACAAATTAGAAATACTGAAGCCATATGAAGTGTGTCACAGCATCTTAATGCTATAATATTCTATTTTTTCATGAAACTCAGCCATGCTGCAATCCTTCCCAAAACATTTGCCTTCATAAGAAATATATGCAGTTATTTGAGGGTTTAACAAAATTCAAAGTGGTGATCTGACATCCAGCCTATTCTCTCTAGATAATTTTTGTTACAAAGTCTTCCCAATTTGGTCTGTAATCTAAGACCATGTATATTGATCTGACTCGCCATCAGAGAACCAAACTCGAGTCAAATTATACAACTCTGCTTGCACTGAGTCAAGAAGATTTGAAACCCTTACTGATGAAGATCAAGGTATGAAGTCAGTATGGATTGTGCCTCACTATAAAGGAAACAAATCCTCACAACTGCACCAATAAACAACATCTGATTGACAGAGAAAAATATTGATGTTGTCAAGGATTTCATTCTCCTTGAATCAACAATCAATCTCCTTGCAAACAGTGGTCTTGAAATCAAGCAGTATATTCTGTGGGGCAAATCTGCTGCAAAAGACCTCTATAAGATCTTGAAAAGCAAAGATGTCCCTTTGAGGACCCAGCTGAGCCTGACCAAGTCATAGTATTTTTAATCGAACTATGTATATGAAAATGGACAGTAAGAAGTGCTATTGAAAAATGACTCATGCTTTTGAAGTATGGTGTGTCAAAAATATACTACAATCTGACAGAAAGAGCAAATGTGTCTTTGATAAAGTTCAACCAGAGAGTATTCAACTAGAATACAGTGAGACATCATCTTGCTTACCTTTCACATTGCAGTCAGGGGACCAATCTCTGTAAAAATGTTTAGTAAAATGCAGATTCCGTGAAAAAGAGAAAAACCTTCAACAAGATGAATGGACACAGCAGTTACAGCAATGGGTACAGGGGTGAAGCATGTGGTTGATAACCAAAAGATTAGTCATTTGGACTTTTATGAGAGGAAGATGTAGTAGATTTCTATCATAAAGATTACAGTCCTGTAAATCCTATGGGACCATTCTTTGCTACAGGGTCACGAGGAATTGGAATGGACTCCACAGCAATGAGGGGTACAGGTCTGGCCAACGTTGTATTTTGTTGTACATCAGGCCACTATGAGTCTGAGCCCACTGAATGGCACCTAACGAAAACAACATACAGCATGCTTGCAATAATTTTAGTTTTCATCGATAAAAGAGTTTTCAAAAAAATCCATTTTGAAATTGTTAGAGGAACCTTAATTAGCTGCAACATAAGAATAGAGCCAGGAAAGTGAAATATCAACCAAATTGACTTTGAATAAGGCAATTGTAGTTCAATAGCTTTCAAATTATTTCAGAATAGAATTTAGAGCAGTAGTTTAGCAATGTTTTCTGCTTATTCAATCACTTTGTTCATTATGTATAAAGTGAGTTGGAGTGGGATGGCAGGGAAAAGATAGTATTGGCTTAAGCTAAATATGTAGCAATAACTATTTAGACTAAGCAAACAAGATTTTAGAGAAATGAATAGTTTGTTTAGAAATACTGACGAGACACAGTTGACAGAATTTGATGTTAGAGTGCACATTGTTATTCTAATATGAAGCGGAATTTGAGCTCCAAATGGCATTTTGAAATTTAAATTGGCTCTTTGTGATCTTTGCCTACATCTTTATCTGGGATGATTCTCCTCTGACACTTTCCAGGGACATAGTAAAATTTATTTTGATCTGCTGCAGAGTCACTCCTAAGAAAGACTGGGCATTATGCCAAGAAGACCTAGAACAAGGAATTCCTGGGGGAGATGAGCCATCCATGAAGACTAGGGCTTTTCTTTCCAAGGCTACCCTTAAGGAAACAGTGGTTCATACTCCCCAGCAGGCTGATAAATGGGTCAAAGAGGTTTTATTTCAACTCATGTTTACCCACCTACACCTTCGAAGCTTGCAGATGGGCACCTGCCTCTCTTTAAAAACAGTGATTAAATTCCCAGCCTGTACTTGATCTGCAGGGATGTACTATCTAGAGGATGACTCTGTAGACACCTAGGAGGACAGGGCCCTCTTTGCTGTTGTGTGAACTGTGAGCTCTCCAGAGGGGAACCAAATCTTTGGGGAAAAGCATGAATATGTTCAGAAATACTTCCTTAATTGTGACACAGTGTTCACCCATGTCTCTGGGCAAGCTCTGAAAAACCACAAGGAAAATCATTAGCTTGCCAGTTTGAAGTCAAAGGGGCTGTCAAATATGATTCTAAAATAGTAAAAGATTCACAAAAGTTACCAAACAGTGATGTGCCAAAAGATTTTTAAAGATTAGATATCAAAATTTTTTTTAATTTTTAAAAAGTGATTAGATATCATCCTTTTCGTGGTATATTAACTTTCCTTAAAAGAAGATAAAGTATTAGTATCTCTTCAAGTACAATAAATCCTAACCCCTCTTGAAAGGCAAAGAAACGGACACATAGAAAGGAATACTCTCAGAATCCATAACATCAGGAAAAGAAATTAAGTTAATGGTGACCACTTTGGGAAATGACCAAGGGAAAGAAGACTGCAACTGTCATATTTCTTCTGACAATGAAAGCAGTCTATTTTTAGGAACTGGATTTGCTATGAGTGGAGTATTCATTTACATGAAAATGCAAACTCCTATTTGAAACATTGAGATTTCTTCAAGTGGTGATTTATCAAAAACCCTTCCCCTGAGAAAGAAGGTATGGTTTAGTCTCTTACTCCAGCCAATCATGAAAATCATAGTGAAGCCTCTGGTGGGCCTTTTAACCTTACAGAGTTCTGGTAAAGATCAGAAATTGATATGCGGTTACTGGAAGTGAAAAGTGGTAAATACATTAGGAAGGTATTATATAGTCTTTTACATGTCAACATATATCAAATTTACTTCCAAAGCCTCGTTCACCCTCATCAGTTGCATGTTAGGGGACTACTTACTAAAAATAATAACACTTTAACTAATAGAAAAAGGAATAGCACAAAAAAGTCATTAAGACTGTTGCTTTACGATGTATCATACAGTTACATCCACCTATACAATATATAATACTTTTTAAACTTCTTTGAAATCTTCATTCAGAATTAAATTTTATGCAATGTTTATTTGGTCCATTCGGTGAAATGATGAATACCAATTGAGAGATTTGGATTCTTATCACAGTTAAACCACCAAATCTTTTGTCGTGTTTGAAGATTATTCCACTTTCCTCTACAGCAGTTTCCTCCTACTACCATGGGGATATTTTCGCCTAAAGTTTTAAGAAATACACTAGAGCTAAATGTCTTATTCTATAAAAATAAAGGTGAATTAGCTGAACCCTGATGACACAGTGGTTGTGTGTGGGACTGTTGATGGTTCAAATCCAGTCGCAGCTCTCCAGGAGCAAGGCTGGGCTTCCTACTCCCACCAGGGCAGTGATACGAGAAAAAAAATAAAATAAAATAAAAAATAAAGGTGAATTGAAAGCAAGCACTCCAAAAGTATAAATTAACAACCATATGCATAAGGATGTGGATGAAATAATCTATGAATATGTATACATCACAAGAGAAATACCTTGATTTATTTTTCCCTATTCTCGATATATCCAGCTCATCTTTCTTGTTCTGTGAAATATCCAAGAGGTAGTATATAAAAACATCTTCACCAGATGTCTAGTGTATCTCATAAACCACTCAGCAAAATATAAATATATATGTATATATATATATAGCATTTATATTGCTTACATGTAAGCATAGGATCATGGAAGGGCTGAAAGTATGTGTGTATTTTCCAGCATAAGTTGCTACTGAAGGGTTTCTTTTACAACAAACAGATATAGAACAAGAAAATCTTGGTTCCAACTACAAAAGAATCACTCACTAGTTTTGAGCAACATACCCGAATATCTGCCTGTATCCCAGATTCACATGATAGGTATAATAATAGTACTTGCCTCAAAGAGAATTCTGTAAGGATTAACAAGATTATGTATTTAAATTTCATATTTGATACATGGCATATGCTTTTTAAATTATTATTGTTGTTATATTATCACGGAGGTCCCCCTTGCAGAACAGTGAGTTAAATACAAAACTCTCTTATTTCTGAAATAGTGCACTTTAATGTCTGTTTATACTTGCCACTACACATCTTGAATATAATAGATGAAAACACTCCTAGGAAATATTCTGAAGAGGACAGGGACATTTGATTTATAAACACAATATCTCCTTCCATTTATCTCAGAACCACAATCTTATATAGCTACTGTTAAAGAGCTTTTAAAACCTCTCAGTACTCTCACAAGTCCTGTCTTCCCAAACCCCTGTAATTTTGCTTGGGTCATTGCAAAAGGACCACAGGAATGTCATACGGGCTCCAACAGTACCAGAGTTAGAGCTCCACTTAAAATTTGACTCATTGCCCTGTAATGCTTCAATTTATATTGTGACCAAAATAGAGCAGAAGCTCTGAGCTCCTTCAAGTCATAGAAGAGGTCTCTACTATCTTTACAAAACCAGTACCCAATTCACTTCACTAGTCAATAGATACTTATTGCTTATTCAATATATATTTATTGAATGAATAGATGAAGAAATACATGTTTTAAAATACACTCTACAAAATGAGCAAATGACATCGGAAGAGTAAAATCAAATTCTTCCACGTTTGCAACAAATAAGTTTAGTGTTTCTTGACCATATTTTATAGTTTAGACCATTTTTAGGCATTTTCATTTAAAATTTAATTGGTCTATATGTGGCAAATTTTCCTACTTCAACTTGCTTTACATGTATAGTTGGGTGACATTAATTATAATCATGATGCACAACCATCCCTATTGTGCATTTTTGAGCTCCTATTCAAAGTGCCCACCTTGCCCACTTTAACTTCAAGGAAGTATTTCTTCACTATTATGTTTATTTTCCCTTGTCTTTAAAATTTGTGTACCACTGTCTATGTCTACATATCTACTCAAAATGAAACATCTCATGCTTCGCCTATTTATCCACTCTGTGAAGCAATTCTGCAGGCTGCAACAAGAATCTTTGAAGGTCTTGGCCAATTTTAGTAACTTAGCAGACTTTGAAGATCCATACATAAAGACAGACTTCTCTGAGATTTAAAGAATGAGATAACCAAGGGATCTTGTAAATGACCTGTTCAGTTTGGGGGTTAAATGCTGCATTTGTGAGGATCACACAAAAGAAGAGCTTGCACAACAAATCCATCATTAAAACCTACAGGATCACGACAAGAAGGCATTACTACCTATTGCTATAAGGTTTTCTATTTCTTATCACTGTTCTCTGAGTAATTATTCCCACCACTTTATCTCATTGCTTCAAAAAATTACTTATGTGCATATTATAGTATCATTTTTATACCTACCAATTATTGTACCACTCAATATAGTCAACCACCAAATAGAGTGGGCAGAAAATGTCAAATCTTCCTCCACCCACAGCAGAGGACTTTGTTTTCTGTATTTTGGTATATATCAATCGCTGCCTTGATGTAACAATGAACTAACTAGCACCATGGGTTGTAACTAAGAAAATCAATTCTCTAGAGGCCTGGGGCAATCAGGTAGGAATCTAAGTCATAAGGGAATAATTTTAAAAGTTTGTGTGTGTCTCATCCTGGAGGCACAGAAACCCAACTTCTGAACTGCTCAATCAGTAAGGATAATAACCAATTACCCTTGAAAGGTTTTTGAGTAGAAAGTGTTATAGTGTGACATTGTGCCTTCTAAAGTATACTTCCTATTCTTCTACATCAATGTACTGCATCGCTGAGATATGCTTAGTTTTAGAAAAACAGTTGTGTAGACAAATCCCAGGCTGGGGCTGGTTTTGTTAGGTGCCATCAGAAGAGAAGGAAACACTGCCCAGTCGTGCACCATTCTCACAGTTCTTCCTATGCTTGAGCCCGGGTCGATCCATCTCCTTGAATTCCTTCCTCTTTTCTACTGCCCCTCCTCTTTACCAAGCATGATGTCCTTCTCCAGGGACTGATGACATGTCCAAGATATGTAAGATGAAGTCTCACCATTAAGGAACACTCTAGCCGTATTTCTTCCAGGACAGATTTTGTTGTCCTTTTGGCATCCAGGGTACTTTCAATATTCTCCTCCAGCATCCAAATTCAAATACATCACTTTTTCTTCAGTTGTCCTTACATACAATGAACTTGTATGTCACTAAAAATGATAAGTCCACTTCAATTGTACTTTTCTTCTGTTTTTAGCCATTCAAACCAATTATTTAGATCTGAGGGGTGAGGAAACTAGAGGGTTGATTTTGTTTTCATTGTAATTTTTTCTCTTAAATCTCCGTATATTTCCCCCCCCCCACCCTCAAGCCCCCACATCCTTCCCTTCACTGTCCTCCTGCCATCAACCCTGACCTCTTAGTTGTCATCAAAGTTTTTATTATTGGTATGTAAGCTACGTTTATTTTTAAAACAATGATGATGACAAATATTTATCTTTGTTAGATTGACTGAGTTTGAAAAGCAAAGTTTTCTCTAATTTACGTCTATGTCTTCTGGCGTTCAAAATGGTTATCATTGTTTTTTCTGATCTATAAAATTTCAAAACATGAAAGCACCAAAGCTTGTTTATCGATTTTTTCTATAGCTGGAGTCTTTCAGTTGTTTCCATGTCTTTGCTGTTGTGGAAATTGCTACAATAAACACATATGTGAATGTTTGTCCATGTTTTACTCTTAATTTCTTAATTCTTCAGTCATCCTTATTCAGTGTTCACATGCTTATGAGGCAAATAAAGATATCCTGGTTTGGGTTAGGTGCACCTTAAACTTCAATGTAACTGTCATGCTTTTTAACTTTCTAAAGAGGTCTTGTGCTTCGAGTTGCCCAATGCAATGCTTCTTTTGATCTGTTGAATTTTGCTTCCAAGCATTGATTATGGATCCAAGCAAGATGAAATCTGAGTTAGTCCAGGTAGACTAGAGGAACAAATTTCAGAGACACGCATATAGGTATAAAGAAAGGGTTTATATACAAAAGAAATGTGACCCTAAGAAGGCATCCCAATCCAGTCCAGTGCGAAGTCATAAGTCCAATAACAACCCATATGCCCAAAATCAGCCTATAAAGTCTGCTTCCGACTCAAGAAGTCACAGGTCAGTGGGTGTAGAATTCTGGCAGTGGCTCCAGATGGGGTCTCCCCATGGCTCCTCGCTTCCAGGGCTCAGGTCCATCAATAGCATGCCACTCCAGCTTCAGAGGTCTGTCTTCATCAGGGCAAAGCCATGTGGTCTCTCCACCGGCTACTCCAGCCTCCCAGCCGCCGCCATTCTGTGTTGCTGTGTTGCCTGTGGTTAACCATCTCTCAAACTAACTCTCACCAACTGGGGAAGATAGCTTCTCATCTTCACAAGGGAAATATCGTGAGATTTCCCTGGAGTCTCAGGTGAAAGCCATGCCCACATAGAGGCCTCATCAGCTACTCAATGGCTTTCTCCTGATTAACAGGCTAGACTCCACCCCTACATTTCAATCATAAAATTAACATAAGCACACGACTGCCACAAAATCCTTGACAACTTCAGCCTCTTCTCCTTTTATCATGATGTTACCTTTTGGTCAGTTGTGGGTATTTTGGTCTTCTTTTTTGGGGGGATGTAGTCCATCCTTATAACTACAATCCTCGATCTTCATCAGCAAGTATTGCAAGTCATCCTCAATTTCAAAAAACCCAGGCTGTTAAAAAGTCTTCCACAAATCCTGATGTTGTACTCTTCTTAAAATAATCCAGCTTCTCTGCTTATTTTTCCAGCTTACTGATTGAATAAATACGTTGAGAGAATTCAGCCATGATGCACACCTTTCCCGATTTTACACCATGTAGTATTAACTTGTTCTGTTTGCACAACTGCCTCTTCAGTTCTACAAGAGCACCATCCCCAGTTATCAATGCACCTTGCTTTTACAGATGATCAGTTTCAGACTGAAAACATTAGTAGAATTCTTCAGTTTCTTCACCACTACCTTTTGTGATTGGTGCATACTTGAATAATAATTGTATTGATTGCATTTTCTTGACAGAGGATAGACATAATTCTATTATAGAAAATATTGTACTTCAAGATAGATCTTGAAATGTCCATTATGATGATGAGTACAACACGATTCCTCTTGATTTTAACCCTCCCGGCATAGGAACACATGGATTTTCTGATTTAAAATAGTGTACTTCAGCTCACTGATGTTTACAATACAAATCTCTATGTGTTCTATTTCATTTTTGACAATTTCTAGTTTTCTTGGTTTCATATTTGTATATTCCAAGTTCCAGTTATTGATAGATTTCTGCAGCTGTGACATCTCTTTTGAGCTATACCCCATCAGCAAATGAAAATTCCCAAGGACTTTACTCCACTGACTCTACTCCATTCATGCCATGATAGAATATACCTTGAACAATCAGACCCTCCTCAGTCACATTTCTAGTGACACACAAGTAACCACCATACTGCAACTTGACTGACAAATGTTGGAAATTCCAGATTGCAACCGGATAGATTACTTGATAGTTTACCTATTGTTGCAAAAAAGATCATTACATCCTAACTCCTTTATTCCAAACTTTTGCTCTAATTTTATTCGTTGTGTTCTACAGGTGTTTAATGAATATCGACTACATATCAGGCACTGTACTACAAACCAGGTATATGAATGATAAACAACATAAAAGTAGACCTCAAACTAACATTCCTTATGCTCTTTTTCAGTGGTCTTTTTCAATCATTTTATTGGGGGTTCATAAAACTCATCACAATCCATACATCCATCCATTGTGTCAAGCACATTTGTACATTTGTTGCCTTCATCATTCTCAAAACATTTGCTTTCTAGTTAAGACCTTGGTAGCAGATCCTAAGTTTATCCACCTTCCTCCCCTCACCGTTCCCTCATGAAGCATTGATAATTTATAATTTTTAACTATTGATAATTTTGTTTATTTTTAAAATCATTTTATTGAGAGCCCACATATCTCTTATCACAATACATACACACATACATTATATGTCAAGCACATTTTTACACTTGTTGCCATCATCATGTTCAAAACATATACTTTCTACTTAAGCCCTTGGTATCAACTCCTCAGTTTTTTCCCTCACCTTATGTTCCCCTCTCTTATGAACCCTTGATAATCTATAAATTATCATTACTTTTTTATCATCGACTCTCTGATGTCTCCCTTCATTCACTTCCCTGTTGTCCATATCCCATTGAAGAGGGTTTATGTAGATCCTTATAATTACTTCTCCCTTTCTATTCCACCTTCCCTCCACCCTTCTGGTATTGCCACTCTCACCACTGGCCCTGAACGGTTCATCTACCCTGCATTCCCTGTGTATCCAGTTCCTTTCTGTACCAGTATGCACACTCTGGTCAGTGGGATTTGTAAGGTAGAATTGGGATCATGATAGTGTGGGGGAAGAAGCATTGAAGAACTAGAGGAAAGCTGTATGTTTCATCCTTGCTACACTGCACCCTGACTTGCTCATCTCCTCCCAGTAACCTTCTGTTAGAGGATGTCCAGTTGCCTACAGATGGGCTTTGGGTTAAAGCCTTGCACTTCCCCTCATTCACAATGATGAGAATTTTTGTTCTTTGATGCCTGATACCTGATCTCATCAAAACTTCCTGCTGCTGGTGTGCTTTTTCCATGTGAGGTTTGTTGCTTCTGAGTTAAATGGTCGCTTGTTTACCTTTAAGCCTTTAAGACCCCAGATGCTCTATCTTTTGAGACCAGGCACCATCATCTGTCTTTACTACATTTGCTTTTGTAGCCATTTGTCTTCAGTGATCATATCAGGAAGGTGAGCATCATGGATTATCAGTTTAATAAAACCAAGCATTCTTGCATTGAGGAAGTACTTGAGTGGAGGCCTAATGTCTACCTGTTACCTTAATACTAAATCTATAAATATATGCACTGTGGCAGTCATATACTTTAGAGTCAATTTTATGATTGGAAGTGTTGGAGGGCAGTCTAGTCTGTCAAACTGGAGATAGCCAATGAGGCCTCTGTGTAGGCGTGGCTTTCTCTAAGTATTCTGGGAAATCTTGTGATAGTTCCTCCATGGAGGTGAGAGATTATAGACTCAGTTCATTGGAGATGTTCTACTGACAAGACACAAGGCTGATTCCCTGTGAGCCATCCCAGAGAAGAAGCCACATGGGCGTACCCTGATGGAACCAGACCTCTGAAGCTGAAAAAGCCACATGGAGACTCCTGTCAGTGCTGAGATGCTTCTGCCACCACTGGATACACAAGACTCTACACCCACTGGCCTATAATTGTCCTGGCATCATTACATGTGCTTCGTGAGTCTAAAAAGGACTTATGGATTGGTATCAGACTTATGGACTTGAACTGGACTGGGTGAGGATGCTTTCTCAATGTTCCATTCTTCTTGTAAACCTCTCCCTGATATACATATACCCAGAAGAGGCAAGAAACAAACCACAGCTAGACATCTGTGCCAAGGGGAGGGTATTGGTTATATCTCCACAGGGAAAGAGGGACCAGACTTCAACTCAGTGCTCCAGGTTGTGAATGGAAAATATTGGCATGAAGCAGGGAACCAGTTGAGTGGTCTGAGATGGCCCCAATGCCAACTACATGAGCAGCTGCTTCTCTTCCTAGATGAATTTACTTCAGAGGGCATCACTGAAGTTAAAGCTCAGGGAGATATGTCTCATCAGAGCACAAGGAAGCAAATAAAGGAGGAGGAAGAGAGCAGAGCACATGCAAGCCCACCAAGCCTTGAGGACAATATCTTTGCTCAGAGCAGCCAATGCAGAGAGGTCTATGTGGCTGGCCACACTATGAGGCATGACATGTCTCACTGACTGGGGACAAGACTGGAGGCACAATGTGAGAATTGTGCCCCATCTGACCTCACCACACCAATGCAAAACACTCAGGGAATGAAACAGAAGAGCAAAGGGAACAGAGAAAAGAAATCTGAGGGAGTACCAAAATAGACTTTGGGGCCAGGGTGTGGCATCCCATCAGACTCAAACAGGAAACACTCCTAAAGGTCGACAAGCAGACCTTGAATAGTTACAGGCTTTTTTGGGGTCACTGGTTTTTGTTGTTCTTTTGTTTTCTTTTGTTGCTTTGTTTTTCTCTTGTGGTTAATAATTGAGAACATTTTCTCATCTGTTCATTGGCCTTTAAGATTCCTGCCCTTATGAAACTTCTGTTCACGTCCTTTGCCCACCTGCTCAGTGGGCAATTAGTTTTTTTCTTTTTGAAAGCTAGCAGAGTATTATGGATTTTAGTTAAAAGGTCTTTGTCTGATGTGTCACTGATAAAGATGCTTTCCCTGTCCATCAGCACTCTTATTACTCTCTTGGTGAATTCTTTCTATGTACACAGGAGTTTTATCTTCTGTATAACCCACTTGTTAATTTGTGACTCATCTATATTTTTGTCCTTCCCTCTATCTGATAGTCAATGTATTCCATGCACCAAAGTTCTCATGTTGGTCCCAGTTTCCTCATTGATGGTCGTAATACTTTGTGGTTTTACCAGGAAGTCTGTGATCCACCTTGAGTTTATTCTAGTGCATAGAGTAAGGTAATGCCCTTGCTTCATTTTTCTGCAGATAGATCTTCATCTTTTCCAGCACCACTTGTTGAAGAGGACATATACTTCCCATTTGATATTCTTTGAGTGCTTATCAAAGATCAGTTGTCTGCAGGGTGATGATTTTATTTCTGAGTTTTCAATTCTTTTTCATTGTTCTGAGAATCTGTTGTTATACCAATACCATTTGATTTAACCACTATGACTGTAAAATCTGTGCTAAAGTCAAGTAAAGCAAGCCCTCCCACTGTGTCCTTCTTTTTGAGCAGTTATCTGCTAATTCGGAGCATCTTCCTGCTTCATATGAAGTTGGTAATCAGTTTTTCCATTTCTTTGAAGATGAGAGTAATTGTATTGGGATTGCATTAAAATTATATAGTGCCTTGGGCAGAACTGACATCTTTACTATATTAAGTCTTGTACTCAATGAACATGGAATATTCTTCCATTTCTTGAGGTCACTCAGTTTCTTGTAATCATGTTCTGTAGTTTTCCTCAGATAAATTTTTTTTGTTCTTTTATTCAGGTACATCCCTAGATATTTCAATTTGTGCTCGGCTATTGTGAAGGGTACTACCTTTTTATCTCTTCTGTGGTCCTATTCGATTTGTATTGCAATCCAGTAAACTTCTATTTGTTGATCTTGTATCCTGCCACTCTGCCATATTCCTCCATTTCTTCCAGTACTCCCCTTGTAGAGTTTTGGGGATTTTCTATAAAAGAAATCATATCACCTGCAAAACCTTCTGTAGTGATAGTTTTGCCTCTTCCTTTCCCTGGAAAAATACCTTTGATCTATTTTCTTTGTCTTAATGCTGCCAGCTGAAACCTTCAATACAATGTTAAATAAGAGCGGGGACAAGGGGGCATCCTTGTCCGTCCCCTTTTTAGTGGTATTGTGTTTGTCTTATTTGTGGTATGACTACCACAACAGTTGTTAGTTTTTTATATACAGCTTACATTATCTTGAAGATTGTCCTTCCATTCCTGTCTTCTTGAGTGCCTTAAACAGGAATTGGTGTTACATGTTTTTTTCTGCATCTATCAATATTATCATGTGGTTCTTATAGTTTTTTCATGTCAATGTGACAAATGATACTAATGGCCTTTCATAGGTCAAACCATCCCTGGTATGAATCCTAATTGGTCATGGCAAATCATTTGTTTTACTTACTTTTGTATTCTATCGACGAGTATTTTGTTAAGGATTTTTGCATTGATATTCATTAAGGATATTGATTTGTAGCTCTCAATACTTGTGGGACCCCTGCCCATTTTCAGTCTCAAAGTTATACTAGTTTGATAGAAGAAGTTTGTGAGTTTGCTGGGGTTTTTTTCTATATTCTAAAAGAGTTTGTGTAGAATTGACCTCAGCTCTTCCCTGAGTGAATGGTAGAATTTTCCTGTGAAACCATCTGTTCAGGGGATTTTTTTTTTGTTGGTAATCTCTTAATAAACCTGTCTATTTCTTCTATTGCTAAGATTCTGTGAAGATTCTTGACATCCATCGGGGACAGTCTAGGGATGGATTGTTTTTCCAAGAATTTTTCCATGTCTTCCAAGTTGTTGAATTGATTGGAGTACAGTCCTTTGTAGTACTGTGTAATTATCCTTTTGGTTTTGTTAGGGTCTGTTGGAATGTCCCCTCTTTCATCCCTTGTCCTTGCTAAGAAAATTTATTCCCTCCTTTCTTTGGTTAGGTTTGCCAGTGGTCTGTTGATTTGGATTATCCTTTCAAAGAATCACTTTTCCCAGCATTAATTTTTTTCCATTCTTTTCTTATTTTTCCCTCTCCTGAATCTCAGTCCTGGTTTTCATTATTGATTTTCTTTTGTTATTAGTTGGATTGTCCTGTAGACTCTGCTCTAGTTGCTGCAAAGTTCTTGCCAGCATATCAATCAATCATATTTTCATTTGTGTATGGATTCCTATGATACTTGCCTTTGTTGTTCTCCATAAGTTTTGGTATGTCATCTTCTCATTCTCATTGGTTTCTAAAAAATTTCTAATTTCATCTCTGTCCTGAGCCTGTACTCACTCCTTTTTCAAAAGAGAGCTATTTATGCTCCAATTGTTTGCTCTTGTTTTCTTCATCTTCCTTTTGTTGATTCCCAGTTTTATGGAAAAGTGGTCAGAGAGAGGCGTCTATATGATATTAATGTGCTTAAATCTATGTAGATTTGTCTTATGTTCCAGTCTATGGTCTATCTTTGAATATGTGCTGTGTGGGCTTGAAAATAATGTGAATTTTTGGTTGTATTTGAATTAAAAAGCTCTGTAAATATCTCTAAGGTTAAATTGTCTTGTTGTAATGTTTAGATCTCTAGACTCCTTACTGAGTTTCTTTCCCTGTGATCTATCATATTCAGATAATGTGTATTAAAGTCACCTACTATAATAGATGAGGCTGCGATTTCTTTTTTCATATTTTACAATGTTTGGTTGGTATACTCAGCAGGTCTCTTGTTTGGGGAATATATGTTTAAAATGTCTAGTGATTCTTGGTCTACCATTCCCTTGAGCATTATATAGGGTCCCTCCTTATGTCTTACAGTTTGGACTTTAAGGTCAATTTTATCCAAGATTAAGATTGCAACCCCTGAGATTTTGAATTGATGTTTCCTTGGTATGCCTTAATTTATTAGGAAGTATGAAGAAGAGTTTGTAAATCCATTTACCTCAAGCCAAGTATTGACCTCTAGAGGGTTCAAAGACATCTCTGAAGAGATGATGACTCACAGACAAGACAAGATTTTAGTGTCCAAGGAGCTGAAGGAACCAGAGGAGAAGTCACACGGCCGTACCCTGATGGAAACAGACCTCTGAGACTGGCAAAGCCATGTGGAGAGCCCTGCCTGTGTTGAGTTGCTTCTACCACCAAAGGTGGATGGACCCTGAGCCCTGAAAGCAAGGAGCTGTAGTGAGGCCCTGCCAGCGCCAGGACTCTGCACCCACTGGCCTGTGACTTTGTGAGTTGGAAGGAGACTTTATAGACTGGTATTGGGCATATGAGCTAATATTGGACCTATGACTTTGAACTGGACTGGGTTGGGATGTTTTCTTAATATCCTATTTCTCTTATATATAAACTGTACCCTTATATCTATATGTGAGTCTATGTATTTGTTTCTCTAGTCTACCCAGACTAACACAGTAGTTACCTGGTTTTCATTCATTAAGCTGGGAAAGATTTCCTTCAAGAATTTTCTCACTATTGTGGCAGATGACTTCTTTATTGTGTCTTCCTCTGTTAATCCAATTATTCTGATGTTGTTCCTCTTCATAACATCAGACAACTCATGTTTTCTTCTGCTTCTCTGATGATCTTATTAGATTTTTGTTTGCATTTCTTAAAATCTGATTGACTATCTTCTAGGTCACTGATATGGTTCTCTGCCTCCCCCAGTCAATTAGCAAAGTCCGTGATCTGCTACTGGTTTTGGTCATCTCATCTCTAAGTTCTTATAGTTCCCTTTTGTGTGTGACCTTTATCTCCTCTGCCATTTAATCCTTTTTCTGTACTGTTTCCCTCATATCATGCATGCCTCCAAGCTGCATTCTGAAAATTTCTTTCTGTGGCAGATCAATGTCTGCTTCTATGCATGCTGGTACATTCAAGACATCTTCTGCCATTGCCTCTGTTTCTCCTGTTTGAATTTGTTAGGGCTTATTGCTGTTTGTGTTTCATCATTTTAGAGGATCCAGTGACATATACAGGGAGTCAAAGAGCACTGACTCTCTCTGGGAGACTTGCAGGAATTCTTTAAACTGCATGCAGCTAATTACACTATGGAATTGGCCTACCACTTTATCCTCCTGTGGCTTCACTCTTTCCCCAGTCGACCGGTATTCTTTTATTTGGAGGGCAAGTTGGATGGTCCTCTCAGGGAGAACTGATTGGGTTGTTGTGGACCCATATGGGTGGTATTGTACTGGGTGATCTCATAAGAAGCTGTGATGGTGTGGCCCAAGGCAGCTAGTGGCACCACAGAGGGCATGCAGTGGTGTCTACTACAACAGGAGTGCCACAAAAGGTTAGTGGTTTGCCCATTTTGATGTTGAGTACCACGAATGTTGGGCGGAATTGCAGTGGCCAGGTAGATTGCTTCAGAGGTTTAGCAGAGGTTCCCACAGCAGTGTGGAACATTGGTGCGTGTTGAATGAGCTGTCTTATGCTGTGTGAGGTTGGAGTACGTTCCTTCCGTCACATAGGACCACAGAGGATAGATAGGAGCTCCCCCAGTGACACAAACAGGATTTCCCCAGTCAACTGTTAAGCATTGCAGAGGGCAGGTGGTCAGAATTTCCCTGAAAAGAAGGTGGGCGGGATATCCCCTGGTGGAGGGTGGGCGGGCTTTCTGCAGCCTTGGGTTATGCTGCAGAGGGTGGAGGACTCCCAGCTGGGTGGAGGGCAGGCATAAATGCTCTAGGCTAAGCGGAGTAGTATGGAGGTCAGCAGTAGCATGTGAGAGAAAAGAGCAGAGACAAAGACAAAGAAAAAGAAGAATAAAAAATCTAAGCCCACTGAGACTGTGGGGGGGGAGTGAGAAGTGAAGGGAACAAAAGTAACAATCTAGCTGACCCCTCACCAAGGGGCTGGAGAGGTTTAATCCCTGCCTTGAGACAGCAGCAAACTGTGACTGTGCTGAGATAAAGCTCCTGCTCTGGCTCCAAATGATCCCAGCTCCAGCCAAGACAGTGGTGGGGCTGAGGTGAAACCCTAGCCGACCTCCACTATGGTATGCCAGAAGCCCCCAACTCCTCAAAGCCTAGTAGATGTGTGTCTACTTGTCTTTATGATGCTCCTCCTGCAACTCAGCAGTGTGGTATTTCCATCTCGATAACTCTCCTGTGCTGATTTCTGTGTAGTCCCTCTGGTATTTGTTACTCAGTTGCCATCTTCCTGGGCTATATTTCCTTTTTTCCCCCCTTTTTAAAGCATATCATTTTATTAGGAGCCCATACAACTCTTACTACAATCCATACATCTATCCGTTGTATGCAAAGCCCATTTGTACATTTGTTGCCATTATCATTCTCAAAACATTTTCTTATTAAGGTCTCAATTGGTGGAATCAATTCAACGGCTGTAGGTGTGTTTAAGTACATGTATATAATTTATAAAACATCTTATATAGTTACAAAATCTCATATAATTATAAAATACATATGTATTAAGTCTAATGATTTCAATTATAAGCATTTAAATTGATGTAAATTTAATACGTATCTGTTCGTGCATAGATTTAATCTCAGAAACTCAATGAAGGAGTTCTACTCTGTCCTAGAGGGTCTGTACATGTTGAAATTGACACCTTATGCAGTGGATTTGGTAAATATATATCAGACTTGGAAAAATGTTACCTTCTCCTCCTAAACCACCACTCCGTAGTCAGTTTGTCCTACTGTGGTGACTCAGGTATTGCTGTGATGTTAGGAGCTATGCCAATTGCATTTCTTTCTTTCTTCTTTTTTTTTTTTTGATGTTACATAGGAAGTCTATACTAGGTTATTCATGTTTGTATATAATAAAATGATTACCGTCATTCTTCCATTATCATTGTCTATTACTGTTACATTAGGACAGATGTATTATTTCTTCAGGTTTTAACAGAAGAGGTTTTGGTACTGGTGTCACTAACATAGGGTAATTTTTCTTTGTTTCTTTTGTTGTTGTCATTGATGTTAATAAAAGGCTTCCTGCTAGTAAATCAGGGGATTGCCAAAACACAACTGTTTTCTTATGATTCTCATGATATCCTTTGAGAATAGCAGAACAGGGTACTGAAAGACCCAATTAATTCATAATTCTTGTATGACCTACTTTAAAATAAGTTAAAGTACTGACATCAATCAATGGTTATATTTCTTAATCTCCATATTTGCCTACACCATTTTACCCTTGAGTGAAATATATATATTTTCTCTTATACTGACAATTATCTTTTATGTGTGAACATTTGGTTCCTTAACTAGATGGTCGGCTTAAAAAGGCAAAGATTTTATTTATCTAAACATTTTATTGTCCATTGTAAAAAAAATACATAGTGATCATTAAGTGAAAATGTGCATTTTAATATATTGGTGATATGCATACCCACAATGCCATGCTCAATGAATGATTCTCATAAAGAACCAAAAGTAAAGGCAACAGACTTACTTTTTAATAATAGGAATAATAGGAAATCTGCCCCCTCTGTGATGAGATGCTCTTCCACAAATTGCTGCAAACTTGTATTTAATTTAATGTTGAAAAGACTCAGATAGAGCTTAGGATGTAATATCTTCAAACTGTGTGCTTGCACAGTTTAGTTCAACACATATTCAAAACGTTTGAGCTCATATTCAGTTCTAAATGGATGGACACCAACTCTTCAATTTTTATTGACTGTATATTTTCTTGTTGTTGTTAGATGCCATGGAATGGCTTCTAACTCATAGTAACCCCATCCCATGTGCAACAGAACCAAACACCACCCATCCTGGACGATATTCATAATTGCTCTTCTTTTTGACCCCCGTGTTGTAGCCACAGGTCCAATGCATCTTGTCAAGGTTCTTCCTCTTTTCCACTGTCCCTCTATATTACCAAGCATGATGGACTTTCTCAGGACTGGTTTCTCCTGATAACATGTTCAAAGTATGTGTACATGAATATGTAAAAGTAATCAAAGTGTCAATAATGCTAACATACAAGTTAGTGAGAGAATAAGTATTTATTACTAAACAAATCGCACTAACAGTTTTTTATAAAACCTAGGTATTAGCCCATAATATCGCCTAAAATATTCATGAGCTAAACGTCAGTAGAGAAATAATTTGGCTCTTATACAAACTCAGGGAATATGAGCACATACGTCTTTCTTTACCTTCCATGTGTTCTGTAAAATGAATAATCACAGAAACTGAAATTTCAAAGACATTTTGACCAAATTTAAAAGAAGGTTAGAACTGGGACATATGGTTTAAGATATATAGACCACAAAGTAAAATAAAAGCTTGTTAAGGCAGGAAGGATTGCAGTAATGAGAAAATTCAGAGACTCATTCTTGTTTGTCCACCTCTAGGCAGTTAAAGTAAGGTAAGTCAGAACAATGGCAAAGTCGAATTAACAAGAAGAAACCATGCTAGTTCCTGAAAATTAGGCTAGTTTCTAGAACTTGTCCTTCAGGTTCATTTTGAAGAAAAACATTACAGATACATCAAAACAGTATATAGAGTCTGAGTACTAGTTTTCTGACATCTACTTTAAACAAAATAGTCAATACACAGTTGAGAGAAAAATATTTCAAAAAATTCATTAAATACTCAGCAAACTATAAATACTTAAAAATACTCCATATGAGAAAACTAAAGTACACATATATAAATTTTGAGGGGTGTTCAAATGCAAAATACCAATAGCAGTAATATAATTTGCATGCTTGCAGTGTTCTGCATATTTTCCTTATTATTTTGAATTAATATTTATGCAAAAACTGATTGATACGCGTAGTAGTCTACAGCCACATATTAGCCAAACTGGATTTGAGAACTCTAGAAAAGGCAACACTTTGGCCTTCATTAACAGGCAAAATAATAAGATAACAAAAATTGCTAAGAACCCTAAATTTTAAGACAGCAGAGGATATTCATAAATAAATGGCAATTCTTCAGTCAAAGACATATTTTCCCCCTAAAGAGTACTCTGGCTATGGGCTGAGTCCCAGTGGCATAAGTGGTTGAGTTCGGGACTGCGGCCCCGGCTCTCAGGAGCAGCACTGGGCAGCGCCCACAACCACCATAAAAAGAGTATTCTGGCTGTACTTCTTCCGAGACAGATTTGTTCATTCATCTAGCAATGTGCTGTGCTTCCAATATTCCCTATTAGCCTCATAGTTCAGATGCATCTATTCTTCTTTAGTGTTCCTTATTCAATACCCAATTTGCACGTGCATATGAGGCAACCGAAAATATCACTGATTGGGTCCAGGGCATCTCATTCCTTAAAGTAATCTCCTCATTTTTCAACCTTTAAGAGAGGTTTTATGCAGCAGATTCACCTAATGCAACGCATTGCTTGAGCTGTTGATCGCTGCTTCAGCCAGCATGGATAGGACCCACACAGGGCCATTGATTGTGGGTCCAAGTAAGACAAAATCCTTACCAACTTGAAGCTTTTCTTCCTCTATCACGGTTTTACCGAGTTGTCAGTTGTGAGGATTCGGGTCTTCCTTACACTGAGTCGCCATCCTAACTGAAGACTGACATCCTGGATCTCCATCTGCAAGCTCCTCGTGTCTTCCTCACTTTCAGCGGGCAAGTTTATGCCATCTGCGTACCGCAAATGTTAATAAGATTTCTCCCACCCCTGATGCCACATTTCATTTAATCCAGCTGCTCACAGCCAACGATTTGGACTCCTGGTAGCCCTTTAGGACACAGAAGAACTACCCTGGTGGGTTTCCAAGACTAAAACCTTAAGGGGCAGAGGGTCTCATCTTTCCCCCATGGAAGGGTTCACTGGTGGTTTGAACTGTTGGATTTGTGGCTATCAGTCCAATTTATAACCCACTACATCATTCAAAACAAAGACAATGAACTCATTTTTTTATTTAAAAGGAGCTTATGCCTGTGTATAATCATGAGTTTCTTTGTCATTTTCTTTTTGATGTGCTCCTTTTTGATAAATAATTTTCTTGCTCAATAAACTCTTTTAACTCTTATAGACTCAGATTTTTCTTTCCACCAGCCTGGGAGGGAAGTTGTATGGTCATAATTGTATGTTCATCATTTTAGCTGAACCACCATAATTTCTGTCAAACCTTTTTTATTAGTGAAGAAAGGAATAATAGATATTGAGGTAATAATCAGAAAACTTTGTCATAAGTGCCCACTCTATAGTCAGCTCTGTCCCAATTATGAATAAATAAGGATAAAATATATTGCTTACACTCTTGATAAATCAGATTAAATGTATTGTAATAAATGTATTTCTGTAGTATTTAATTCATAATATTTGATCTGCTAAAGGCACATAAAGAAAATTTTTGGAAAAAAGTAATAAAAAAGAGTTCTTGGAAGAGATGAATCATAATAAGATAAGATCTAAAGAAGTTCCTCAAATTAAAAATAATAAAACTATCTTTGGGGAAGTAACACAAATAACAAGCTAGTCTTACTCTTTGTCAAAAATATCTCAAAATTAAATTCACTTGTTCTACTTTGTCTTTTTAAAGAAATCAAAACTTTTGAACTAAAAGAATGTTGTAATATATACAATTTTATAAAATAAATCACTTAAGGCTAAGCCCCGGTGGTGTAGTGGTTGTGCGGGAGATTGCGACCCACTGGATGGAGGTTCAATTCCAGCTGCGCATCCAGAGGAACAAAGGCTGGGTCTCCTACTCCCACCACCAGAGGGCAGTGATGCCCAAAAAACAAAAAAAAAATTTAAATAAACAAATCACTTAAACAGTGTAGATATCAATTCATTTCAGTTTTTTCAAATAATGTCTTCAGTTTATTATAAAAATAAAAAGTAATGGTATCAGGTAATGATATCCCCCAAATGGAATCAACTAGAAATAGTATAGTGCTATGGTGGCAGGAAGTGCTTCAATTATCCAAGACATATCTTTTAAACTTTTCTGCTTTCTGTCAAAACGTGTAATGTATTACTTTTTATAGAGAGATGATATTTCTATCCATTTATATTAATCCCCTTCACTGTATGCAGTATAGATATCTATGTGTGCCTGTCACCTTGTATTAAAATTACCTGCTTATGAATCTTTGTCTCTTTCAAGAGACTATGTTGATACTTGTAAAAATGAACTACAGAAACAAATGGAAGAACAAGAAAAAGAATGGAAGGAAGGGAGAAAAGGAGGAAGAAAAAGGAAGTCTGTAATAAAAAGGAATGAGGAGTGGGAATAATGGCTGGAAAAAAAACCAGAAAGAACAAGGATGCAGTTTCTGGAAAGTTAGACTTCTTTTTCAGAAAAGAAATCTCAAACCTTAGTGATGATTTTCTAACCCACTCAAAATCATTGCCTTGTATCAAAAGGGATTTTGATTTCAATAGCACAGTTAAGTGAGATATTGGATAAGACTGTTTACTCTTCCTCTCTGGAAGTAATGAAAGAATAAACCTGGTCAGTATGGAAAGTTTAAGTAGTCATTTAATAGTGACTAACTGCAACAAAAGCTTTAGTTCACAGAAAGGTAGTAAACATCATGATTACTGGAGGGAAAAAAAAGTTGTCAAAGATAACGTTTTACGTGGATCCACAATTAATGTCCACAGAAACAGCCATCAAGAAATCAGACAACATGGGCTGAACCCTGGTGGCATAGTGGTTGTGCACGGGACTGCAGTCCACTGGGATGGAGGTTCAATTCCAGCAGTGGGGCTGGCCCTCCTACTCCCACCACCAGAGAGCAGTGATGCCACAAAAAAAAAAAATCAGACAACATATTGTATTGGGCAAATCTTCTACACAAGACCTCTTGCAAATATTGAAGAACTAAGGTGTCCCTCACCCAAGCCAAGGTATTTTCAGTCACCTCAATTTCATGTTAAAGAGGATGAAATGCTCCTTAGAAGCACTTTGAACTTGCCTCCAGCAGCGAGGTCATCCCTGGAAAAAGATAGCATGCGTAGTAGAAAGGTAGAGAGTCAGCACTCTAGAGGAAGTCCTCACTGAGACAGACGGACAAGGTAGCTAAACAATGAGGTGAAGCCTAACAACATTGTGAGGATGATAAAGCACTGAGGAGTGCTTTTTTTCTTTTGGAAATAAGGCCAGGATGAGTCAAACTCAACTTGATGGCCCCTAAAAACAACAACAACAAAAGCAGAGAAATGAAAAGGTATCAAATTGTTGCCTATTCAATTAAAAGCATGACAGGTGAGATTTCGAGGCTAGTGTCACATTCTAATCGGTGATGGACTTTGAAGGTCTCAGCTAATTCAACGAATTTGCAATTCTGAGAAATTATTCTATCTGCTTTTCCCTTGAGGACATTTTTCGCCTCCATAGCCGCTTCATGGCATTCTTCACGTCCTCATTTCTCAGCGTATAGATAAGTGGGTTGAGCATTGGGGTGATAGTAGTGTAAAATACAGACACAGCCTTGTCCAGTGGGAACGTGGTCGAGGGGCGCAAATAAATAAAGATACAAGGGACAAAGAAGAACGTCACGACCGTCAGATGAGACCCACAGGTAGAGAGGGCCTTGCGCCGGCTCTCTGCCGACCGCTTCCGAAGACTAAACAAAATGACTGTGTAGGAAGCCAGAAGAATGAGGAAACACCCCAGCGATATGAGGCCACTGTTGGCAATCACAAGCATGTTTACCAGCGTTGTGTCAGCACAGGCAAGCTTTAGGACCGGGTGGACGTCACAAAAGTAGTGGTCAATGACCTGGGCGTTGCAAAAGGGCAGCTGAAAAGTCAGGAGGGTCTGAACAAAGGAATGTCCCAGGGCCCCCAACCAGGACAGTGAGGCCAGCACCGAGCAAGCGTTAGCACTCATGATGGTCGTATAACGCAGAGGTTGGCAGATGGCAGCGTACCGGTCAAAAGCCATGACAGTCAGAACAAAAATCTCCGCACAACCAAAAAAGTGAAAGGTGAACATCTGGGTTACACAGCCCCAGTAGGAAATGGCCTTTTTCTCCGAGAGGAAGTCTGCAATCATCTTGGGTGCTGTGGCGGAGGAGTAGGCAATGTCGACGAAGGACAGGTTACTGAGGAAGAAATACATCGGGGTGTGGAGACGGAGGTCGGAAACGACAGTGATCAAGATGAGCATGTTTCCCACCATGATCACGAGGTAGAAGAGGAGGAACAGGGCAAAGAACATGAGTTGCATTCCAGGATCTTGGGACAGACCCAGAAATATAAACTCCGTGACATTGTTCACTACTTCCATGGGGATCCAGGCAGGACCGGTGCAATGGTTCTGGTTCTCTGCAAAAAAAAACCAGTTTATGCCTCTGCAAACCTATAAGACTTAACAGGAAGACTCACATTTAAGTGATGCTAAATGTTGTAAACTTTTCATATTTCTTGAGCATAGTTTATGTATATTACTATTAACTCACATTTGATTTTCTGCTCCATCTAGACCTATAGTTCTTTTTATCCCAAAAAAGAATATAGAGTATCTAAGGACTTTTCCCCCACTGAGATTAATCTCTCTCTCTCTCTCTCTCTCTCTCTCTCTCTCTCTCTCCCCCCCCCCAGAAATTCTCTTTATGTTTGTGACTGAAGATAAGAACAACAAATCAGATCCTGAGACCTGATATCTAAACTCCCTACTGTCATTTTAATATGTGGATAATATACAGAGATCAACTTTAAAAGAATTAGATTCTCCTTAATTAGGACAGAAAGACTGTTTTCGGAGTCTAAATTAGAATGATCGCTTCAATATATATATAACAACTAAGAGGAATCCTATCAATTAAAATACTCATATTTAGTGACTGAAAACAATTTATGCTGTGGCCTCCACATAACAAAAATCCCTATCTATCTACCAATATTAAGGGGATGCTTGATTCCCAATCTGTGACCTTCATATGGAAATTTCACAATGCTTACCCACTAAAAAAAAATCATGAGGAAAGGCCACCCTATACAAAAGAAAGACCCTTTTCTAAATCTTGCTCCAAATATTTGAAAAGTTTCCAAATGTATCAGGTTGCTGTGTTGTCAGTGCTGTTAGCTGCTACTGAGTCAGCCCCAACTCATATGGATATGTGCACACTGAGCCTGAACCAAATATAGAGTCCATTCTGAGCTAGTTTACTTTCCCTCTTTATCCCCAAGTGATTGGCCTTGAATGTGACAGACAACTCTTTGCCCTTGCCATTCTAGGTAAAAGTCAGGAATAAAAATTCCCACAATAATTATGCTGCAAATTGCTTAAAAGGAAATTAAGTGCGTCTCTTAGAAATGTATGTGAAGTTTGTAGCTTTTACAGAGTGGTTTGTGCCTATGACCACCAAAAATGGAAGTGCTTTCTCATCTTAAAATAGAAGTTTCATAATATATTTTCTTTTGTGCCAGTCATTTTAGAGAATGTTCAATTTTTTAAAAAGAAAGCTGAGAACAAAGACTTAAAGCTATTTCTCTGACATGAAAAAAAATTTTAAGGTTCAAATGCTGCAAGAACAAATAACTTAAAGGAATTTAAAAGGTCAAACAAAACAAGAATTTCCGTCTATCACCAGAGTTCTTTTTAAGGATATAGCATTTCAAATAGCACGGCTTAATAAAGTTATAAGTTTTTAAGGTTATCTGGAGGCACTATTCTCTGGAGAAGAGCATGAATCTGGGTAAAGTAAAGACTAAGTGAAAATCAAAGAATATCTTGGGGGCAATGAATTGACATGATGGCTGCAACAGAAGGCTGAGACAGAGCCATGGTGAGGGTGGTGTAAGACCAGAAAGTGTTTTCTTCTGTGGCACAGACTCAAAGGACACCAGCAACAGTGGCCCCAATTTATGAAACAGCACATTCATCTGGGTGTTCTGAATTCTATTTAGTGAGTAAATAGCTATTTCCTGAGCTCCCTGTTCTTGATAAAACTTGTTAAGGTTTATGAAATATATCATATTATGATACGTGTTTAAGCACAAAAGAACTAATGATCCCTAATCATCTTGAAGCATGGATAATAAAAAATGAAAAGATTTATTGGCATACTGAAATTAAGTGTGATCTGGTGTGTGGGGGGATGTTTCTGGTTTCTGGTTTCTGGTTTCGTTTCTGCTACATGATATTGCTATGAAGCAAAAATTACTCAGTTTTGAGTTTTTTTCAGATAAAACATTTTATAAGAATTTTACCAGCTTCTATAATACAACAACTTCATGCCTTTTTCCAGAATTTGGTGTCTTTCTGATTCCTTTTTTAAGACCCACGTGTGTGAATAGAGGGCCTCTTGGAGTCAGAATCAATTCAGTGACATGCAATAGCAATCACACTGTTAGGATTAATGACATCACAGTCACCATATCCTTCTCCTCGTTTGAAAAATCAAAAACCTTCTACGAAAACAGTTCCCAAATTGTGGGTTGTGACCCCTTTGGGTATTGAATAATGCTTTCACAGGGGTCACCTAAAACCATCAGAAAACATAAAAATATTTCACAATATATAATTGCATATTGTTTTGTGATTAACCAAAATGCTTTAATTATGTCTAATTATGTTCAATTTGTAACAATCCTGAATATCAGATATTTACATTATGAGCCATAACAGTAACAAAATTACAGCTATGAAGTAGCAATGAAAATAATTTTGTGGTTGGGAGTCAGTGCAACATGAGGAACTGTATTGAAAGGTAGCAGCATTAGGGAGATTGAGAGTCAATGTTTCTGTTCCTTTAAAGCCTCCTTTTCAAAATAACATCCTCAATTATGAGGTGTTTGACTTAAAGAATGCACTTGAAAAAAAAAAGACTGCATTCAAAACTGGAAAAATTGAAGCATACACTGTTTATGCCTGACTTTGCTCCAATTAAACTTAAAATGGTAATTCATTAACAAATTAATCCAGACATTATTTCACTTGACATGTGTTAGCAATCAAGTGGGAGACTCTTCATGTAAACTACAATAATGATCACAGTTCTCTTGGATATGGGTAAGGAAGGCTTTCCAGTGAATGTTACCAAGTACAATTTTGAAATGTGATTCGAAGTTAACCAATGATGAAAAAGATCTTGAAATGTGGACAGAGAGGAGTGAACAGGGCCAGGTGGACATTCTACGCCAAGTTAATAGCATATATAAAAATAAAGATTACAGAAAAAATACAAATAGACAAATGTTAGAAAATTAGCTTGAGAATATGACAATCCCAAATCATAAGTACTTCTGTGTGTTAAACTGGAGAAATAAATTTATCATGTAAATAATTGGGGGGGGGATCACAGACAAATATCACTCCAATAAGAGGAGGTTAGGTGGAGTGGCAAAGAGTAGCTGTTATAAAGAAGAAGCCAGGACCACTAACAGCATAAGTTTAGGAAATTTACTTAGCTTCACTTCGCCTCAGTGTCAAGTGTTGTCTGCTATAAGAATAATTTTTTTAAAGAATAGTATCTACCCCATAGTAGGGTTTTGTAAAGATTAAATATGCATTCCATATAAAGCCTTTATGTATACAACATCTTTAAGTGTGACCCATCTTAGCGAGTAGAGGATACACTGAGTGGAAGGAGGAAAAGAGACCTGGAAAAGCTTAATCTTTGGATACAAACATTCTTAACATTGTCAGTTTGCACACATTGGCATGCACGTATATAGAGAAGCATGCCTGTTGAAATCTCAGAATGTACACTTACTGCTGAAACACACCTTCTCAAATATATTCTTTAGACTAGATCAGTAACTGACTTTCTTGGAGAGTTCAACCGAGTATACCCACGGGTGTGTGGAGCTCCTATATGCCTCTAGAATTGTGGAAATCCTCTCGTTATCTACAGCAGGCCTCAAATCAAAACCAAACGCACTGCCATCAAGCTAATTCTCACTCATAGCCACCCTTGTAGGACAGGGTAGAAGTGCCCTGTGTGGGTTTCCAGACTGTAGCTTCTTGTGGGGGTAAAACTTCTCATTAAATAAACTATAATCTAAGACTCAAAATCTTTCTACCTTCTTGACTAGGAGAAAAAGCACAGTATTTAAAGAGAAAAGAATTTAAAGAGAAAAGAATTCAGAGCACAGTATTTAAAGAGAAAAGAATTTAAAGAAAAATAATTGGACGACTCATAGCTCTAACTCTTATGACTGTGTCTTAACTTCTATGAATATCAGAATCCTTCCCTCTAACTCAGTCACCGATGTTGCCCACAATAAAGATCAAATTAGATAATGGATATAAAACCACAAAACAATCTGCAAACCAAAGTTGTGATCGTTTTAGTGATGAAATTTCAAGAACCTTGAGACTAGACATCTGAACTCAAAGGAACAGAGAGCTTCTATGGAACTGTACCCTTACCCCCACTGGTTTGTCCAGCCTCTTGAGTAGTTTTCTTCCTTTGGTAATATATGATGTCTTGAAAGCTATACTCGTGTTAATGGCATCTGCGCTATAAAGAGAGCTCTGGTGATACCTTGGGTACAGAACTCAGCTGCCAACCGAAAGGCCAGCGGGCTTCCTTGAGGCGCTAAAACGTGTGGATCATTGTGGGAGGGGCAGTCCTCTCTGTCCGGTATCACTGGGGGTGAGAGCTGACAGCAGCACTGGGCTTGGGGGTGGCAAAAGAAGAAACACAGTTGATACCTTATCGCTAAGACTCCAAAACGCCACCTAAATGATTTCAAATAGAACAAGTAGCAAAGACTGCAGCTCCTGAAACCCTCCAGGTAGGTGCTCTAGCCTTTCTTTCTCCTCAATATTTTTTAATCATTTTCTAAAGCCCTCCTGCGAGGGAAGACCTCAAACTCAGAATCTCTTTCTTAACAGTAAGCTCCTCCCCATGATAAGGATTTTGCTCAATAGTGCCCTTCATTTCAAAATCTCTCACTAAGACCTTATGACACATACATGTTTCATATCTCTGAGCAGTTGCCATCACTTGATTAGCTATCCATCCTTTAAAGTTATACCCACAGGCTGCTTTAAAGTCTCCACTTGCTCGGGTCCTCTAATTTTTCAGAGCTAATTGAGTAATTTACCAATGCCTGTTGGACCATGAGATAATTAAAAGAATCAGAGCAAGTCAAATCTTCAGAAAACTTCTTAAGGAGTCAAGAAGCTTTAACAAATTTCAAGAGGCAGTTGAAGCTATCTATTTGATCTTTATAATTCAGAGTATTTATAGTACAATTCAGAGTATTCATCTTATTGTTGGAAAGTATTTTAGCATAATCTTTGTTAGACACTGTGCTAGGAGTATAAAAAGAGCAATAAAAGATTTTAGTGTCTCGCATGAAACCACACATTTTAGAATAATGCTTTTGAGTGACCTTCCAGATTCTTCTTAATCTAGGTAATTTCTCTTATTAAAAACCCTATGCTCATATAGACTAAAAGAATATTAGTCACCAATTTGTGTATTTTACCCATTAACCATTGGTAAGGAAAGTGACGTTCAGAAAAGCAGTTTAGCTGCATCATTAATTTTACTGTCAGGCCTAAACTGCAGTTGAAATAATATTGATACACTTCAAATGATTGCCACCTATTCTTTGACTAGCATTTACTAGGGGCAAATGCTGTAAAATGGGCAAATAATTTTTAAATTCTTCTTTTATGTTTCAGAGTCAACAAAAATTATCCTTGCCTTAAAATACCATTCCAGAAGGGGGAAAAAAACTTACTCTTACAATCTTCTTCAGTGTTGGTTCCACACCTTGGATTTAGAGAACATAAGATCTTCTTTGAACAATGAGCCTTTCTAAGACAGAACTGTGGTCTCCACACTCAAAGCTTGAGACCTCCGGTATCTCCTCTGCTAGACACAGAGCTGCATTTGCTCTTCTCTGAGTTTTTCTGCTTTCTTTGCTCCTCCTTCTCTTGCCAAGGTAAGTTGTTCAGAGTTTAGAGCCATGCCATGGTTTCTGACCTTGGCCTGTAAGACCTTGTTTCTATTCCTTGATTACCAAGAAGAGAACACTCCCGCCGACTATATGCATCCAGGGAACCCTGTGGGGAAATACCGGGCAGTGGTTGGCTAGCAACTAGGATAGTATGATTAGGCAAAGAAAGTGCAAGTATGCATAACCATTTCTCAGTAAATGATTATGCACACAACTACACTAAAATCAAAGATGAAGGTAGGGTAAACAATTGGAGGGCGTGTTGGTTAGCAGTTTAAATTATTTAATACAAAATAGACCACCTGAAATGTAGACACCTCCCTCCACACACACACACACACACACACACACACACACACACACACACACCTGAAGGCTACCTTGTAAGTAATTAGTTAGGAACGCTCATGCCATTGCATGACATGTTCACTGTTGATTCAAATTAGGGGCATGAGAAGCAAAGCACGATGGTTAGTATTATGACATTGAACTAACAACATCAAAGTATTTTGTTTATCAAACTACTAAATATTTTAATTCCTTTTAATATTTTTCACAACTTAACTGGACGAGCAAAATGTTTAATTGAGTGGTATTGTAAAGATACTGCTTCATCGCATTATTTACTGAACTTAAGTTTCTGGGGATCTTAGGTCAAAGTATGTAAGCAGAGTTGAGAATTACATCTGAAGTATAAAATATATCACTAATCTACAGGGTAAACTCAGTCTGTGCCTAAAGTTCTTTGTGTGCTGAACTTTAGCACAACCATAATAACAAAACCAGCTATGACAAACTCGATCTTGGTTTCATTGATTTATATGCTAACAAAAATATTATTGTGTTTTGTTTTTGTTTGATTTTGGTTTTATGTGTTGTTGTTTTTTTAAAAAATCATTTTATTAGGAGCTCATACAACTCTTCTCCCCACTCATACATACATCCATTGCATGCAAAACACATTTGTCCATTTGTTGCCATCATCATTTCTCAAAATATTTTTTCTACTTAAGCCCTTGGTATTAGCTCCTCATTTTTCCTCCCTCCCCACTCTCCCTCACTCATGAACTCTTTATAATTTATGAATTATTTTTATTTTGTCATATTTTTGTCATATTTTACACTGTCCAATGTCTCCCTTCACCCACTTCCCTGTTGTCTGTACCCCAGGGAGAAGGTTATATGTAGACCCTTATAATCAGTTCCCCCTTTGTACTCTTCCTTCCCTTCACCCTTCCAGTATTGCCACTCTCACTAATGGGATTATCTGTCCTAGATTCCTCATGTTTCTGGTTCCTATCTATAGCAGTGTACATCCTCCAGTCTAACTGGATTTGTTAGGTAGAATTGGAATCATGATAGTGGGAGGGAGGACAAAAGGATTATATTGCAAGATAAAAGTGCTATTGTTAGTATTTTATTGTTCTGTGAAGCTTTAGGTTACAAATAAGGAAACCTAATTCTTACTGTCCTAATTTTCAACGAATTTCTCCATCTAAATTCCTTTTGAGACTGAAGGTCTGTGTCAAATACTTCTTTTTCTCTTCCCTCTCTATGGTCCTCATATTCTCTCTCTCTCTCTCTCTCTCTCTCTCTCTCTCTCTCTCTGTTGGTATTGGTAATGTTAGCTGATCTCAAGTTGATTTCAACTCAGATGGACCCTGTGAACAACAGAGGGCAGCATGGCTGGGTCCTGCACCATCTGCACAACTGTTTTTATGTTTAAACCCGTGGTTACAACCATTGTGTCAATCCTGCTCTGGAGGTTTTCTCTTTTTCACTTTTCCTCTACTTTGCTAAGCATGGTGTTGCTTTTCAGAGATGTTTCTCTCCAGTCCTATGCCCAAGTTCATGATATGCAGCCTCACCATCCTCACTTCTAGGGATCACTGGGGCTATATTTCTTCCCAGGAAGATTTGTTTCTTCTTCTGACGGTGCTTTCCAGACTCTTCATCAACATCACCATTCAGATGCATCAGTTTAGCTGCAATCTTCCACACTGACACTTTGACATTCATACTCATATGAGGCAATTGAAAATACTGTGGTCTGAGTCAGGCACACTCTAGACCTCAAAGTGACAACCTTGCTCTTCAATTTTTTTTTTCATTTTACTAAATCATTCTATTGGAAATTCTTACAGCTCTTCTCACAATCAATACATACATACATTGTGTCAATAACAATTGTACATATGTTGCCATCATCATTTTCAAAGCATTTTCTTTCTACTTGAGACCTTGGTATCAGCTATTTTCCCCTTATCCCACCCTCATTACCTTATGAACCCTTGATAATTTATCTTTTTTTTTCTCTTTTTTTTCTTCAATATTTTAAAGAAGCATTAAGCAGCAGATTTTTCCAATGCAATACGTTTTTTATTTCTTGACTGATGAATTCATAAACTCTGATTGTGGATGTGAAAAAAATGAAATGCTTGACAACTTCTATCTTTTCTCCATATAGTATGATGTTGTCTATTGGTCTAGGTGTGAGTTTTGTGGTTTTCTTTGCATTAACTTGTTCTCCACACTAGACTGCAGTTCTTGATCACCATCAGCATATGAACCAATTCTTCCTTGCTTCCGAAAAAAAAAGCAGCATCATATGCATATCACATTGTTAATAAGCCTTTTTCTCCAACCCTGATACCGAAATTCTTCTTCATATAGTCCAACTTCTCAGATTACTTGTTCAGAAGACAGACCAATTAAGTATAATACAATATGTATAATCTTAGAAAGGAAGCAAAAGGATGTCCTTATCCTTCTTTTGCTTCCTAAATTTCATTCTTTTATTATATCTCCCTTCCTTTCTATCCATTTCCTTCTTCTTTTAATCCTACCTCCTTCCTTACTCCAAACATTTATTATTTATATTGTGCTTGCTACTGTGATAGACACTGTAGCTACAAAAATCACAGAATAATAGTCTGGGAATAGCAATAAATATTTTAAGTGTTTTTATCATCAAGGCATCACTAAAAGGATCCCTATGAGGGTCAGTTAATAAACCTGTACAACAGCATGTTCAGAAATGACTCCAAGAAGATGAAACTTTTCATCTAAGTATTGAAAGTGAAAATTGGGTTAGTAGTTCCAGCAGAGGAAGCAGCATGCTTAGCAACGCAGAAGCATAGGGAACTGCAAATAATTCAGAAGTTCCTACGATGAGGCAAGAGTAGGATAATACATGGAGACAAGAATAGATGTTTGGTCTCAAAACAAGCTTCATCCCTAGAACTGAAGCCAAAGTTTAGAGTGGTTCTAATGTAACGCAAATAACATTGGGACCTCTGAGAATTATCCTAGGTTCTGTTACCCTCATGCATATCCATGCCCCTAAAGATGCCCCATAATATGCATATCAGAATATGGGATAGGATAGAACTTCCAGAAGAGAAACTATAGCCTTCAAGAAACAAGGATATTGGTAGGAGCAGCAAATCAAAAATTATTCACTCAAAATATTCACTCAAAATTCACTCAAAAGAACTACACTATGCTTACACTTCACATTTTCTATTTCTCCTAGATAAAAGAAACATATGGTTCTTTATATTTTTTCTTTCAGAATAGTTACCCCAAAAATGATTCTAAGTAAAATAAATACTATTAAATATAATAAAACAATAAATGGATATATTTGCATGATAGTAAATCAACAATAAATAACTTTGAGTAAGTTTATTCATTAAAGAGAACCAATGCAATTGGAATAAAGTGGGGAACTTAATTAGAAATAGTTATCAATGATGATTCCTGTTTTTAATTTTTTTTTGCTGATTCATTATATATCATAAATGTGCCATAATAATGTGAGATGTTAGTAACAGAAGCAATTGTGTGTAAGGTAGACAGAACTGAGTTATTCCTGCAACTTTTTGTAAATCTGAAAGTAGTCTAAATTTCTAAATCATTTAAAAATTTAAATGATATTGCAAAAATCTTGAAAGTATAATGTTTACCACAGTATTTTTCCAAACCACTAAAGTTATTTTGCATAATTTCTAAGGACCTATATAACAGCTAACATAAAAATCTCTGCTGTCAAAATGGGTTACAATACGAAAGAAGTTAGAGTATTTCATTGTTTTTCTATCACATAGCAAGGATTTTGACTCAAAATTTCTTGTTCATCTTTCTTTGTTGTGATTCATTGGGATCAAGTAATGATAAAATCATCTTCCAGGCTACATTTCCCCTTAATTCGTTTGTCATACTAATCACAGGCCTTTAAAAATAGTAGTAATAGTAGCATTCAATATTTATTGAACGGTGATCATATGTAGACACAATTTTAGAGGTTTACTGATATTATTTTGCTTTGTTTTCTTGAGAATGCTGTGAGCTGGAGATTATTATTGTCCTTATTCGATAAATAACAGGTAATTGAGAGGGAAAGTCCCATGTAAATAGTGGATCTAGGCCATGATGAAACTGCCTCACTCCAGACTCCACTCTTTTAACCTTTCTAAACTCTTGTCATTCTTCTTGCTAGGTGTCATTGAGCCAGTCCGGCAGCACCCTTACAATTGTTCTGATGCTTGAACCCATTGCAGCAGCCACTGTCCCAATTCATCTTGTCAAGGATCTCCTGCCCTTTCAATACCCCACTGCTTTACCAAGCATCTCGACCTTCTGCAGGGGCTTGTCTCTCCTGGAAACATATCCAAAGAACAGGAGACTAAGGCTAGACATCCCAACTTCTAAGGAGCATTCTGGCTGTACTTCTTCTGAGACAGTTTGCTTTGTGACTGTCTCTGGTACCTTCAAAATGTTTTGTCACCAACATAATTTGAATGCCTTGGTTTTTCTCCTCTTCCTTAGACAGTGCCTACCTTTGACATGCACGTGAGAAAATGGCAGGGCAAGAGAGAAGGAGAAAGTGGAACACATCCTGGCCCATCAATCCCCAAGGACTGTCTTCTAGCTCAGAAGAGTCAATGCATATAAAGGACTATAGGGCCAACCCCACCATGAGACACGACATCCCTCACTGACCCATAGCACTCGGGGACACAACACCAGACACAGTGTGGAAATTAGGCCCAATCTGACCCCACTATACCAGGGCTAAACAGTAAAAGTGTACATTACAGCAGCAAGGGGACCAAAGTAAGGAAGTCCCTGGGGAATAGCAAAAATAGACTTTGAGGCCAGGGTTTGGCATCCCAACAGACCTCTTAAAGGTCAACAAATACACCAGGAATTATTCACAGACATTTTTTGGTTGTTAATGGGTTTTGTTGTTTTGCTCTTTGTTGGACTTTGTTGCTGTTGTTATTTTGCTTAGCTTTGCTTGAGTTTTGTGTTTATTACTGTTTTTAATGTCTTTCTAGATAAGATAAGCAGGATAAACAATCAGAGGAGGAAACAATGGGATCAAAGTTTAGTTGGGAGGGACACAGGAGAGGGGGCCACAGGGAAATGGAAGGGAGGTGCCAACAAACCCAGGGACAAGGGAACAACAAGTGATCTAAAATCGATGGTGAGGAGGGCATAGAATGCCTGACAGGGTTCAATCAAGTGCAATTTAACCAAGAGGAATTGCTGAAAGCCAAAGGAAGGTCAAGCATGGTAGTGAGACAAGAGAAAAGTAAAGGAAAAAGAGGAAAGAACTAGAAGGCAAAGGATATTTATAGAGGTCTAAATACAAATATAAATATATTTGTATTATAGCTAATATATTAGATATATTATATATTATCTAATATATTATATATTTGATAAAATGTATTATATCTAAATATAAATGTATTTATACATAATGGTAGGGAAATAGATCTACATACATATATTTATATGTGAAGTATTATGGTATCAATGAACATTGGGTCTCTACTCAATAATTCCCTCAATACAAGAATACTTTGTTTTAATAACCTGGCATTCTGTGATACTCACTTTTCCCATATGATCACTGAAGACAAAGCGGGTGTACAAGCAAAAGTGATGAAGAAATCTGATGGTGCCAGGCTATCAAAAGATGCAGCATCTGAGGTCTTAAAGGCTTAAAGATAAACACGTGACCATCTAGCTGAGAAGCAACCAAGCCCACGTGGAAGAAACACAACCAACCTGTGTGATCATAAGGTGTTAATGGAATTGGGTTTCAGTCATCAAAAACCCAGAACAAAAAAATCCTATGTAAATATGGGAGAAAGCAGAGTGGAGATTCAAAGCCCATCTGTAAACAATTGGACATCCCCTTACAGAAGGGTCACAAGCTAGTCAGGATGCAGTATAAATTTTCAAGGGTTCATGAGGGAGGGAGGGTGGTGAAGGAGGGGGAATGAGCTGATTCTAGGAGCTCAAATGAAAAGAAAATGTTTTGTACAAAGGCACTTAACACAATGGGTATATGTATGGATTGTGATAAGAGCTGTACAAACCCTCAGTAACATGATTTTTTTAAAAAGAGAGAAAGAAGATGATGATGGCAACATATGTACAAATGCACCTTACTCAATGAATTTATATATGGATTGTGATAAGAGCTGAAAGAGCCCCCAATAAACTATTTTTTAAAAAATAAAAAAAGAAAGAGAATACCGTGGCATTGGAGATGCATACTTTAGTCCTTAAAGTAACAACCTCATTTTTAACACTTTAAAAAGGTCCTGTGCAGTAGATTTGTCTAAAGCATCGTTTGCTGCTTCTAAGAGCATTTATTGATTCAAGTGAGATTGAATTCTTGACAGTTTTCTTTTCTACATTTATCAAGATGTTACCTATTGTTTCCGTTGTGATGATGTTGGTTTTCTTTACATTGAGGTATAATTCATACTGAAGGCTACAATCCTTAGCCTTCATCAGCAAGTGTTTTGAGTCCTGCCCACTTTCAGCAAGCAAGGTTCTGTCATCTGCATAGTGCAGGTTGTCAATAACCTTCCTCAAATCCTTATGCCGCATTGTGCTTAACATAATCCAGCTCTGATATTTGTGCACATTGCTGATTGAATAAGTATGATGACAGGATACAGTCATATGAAGATCTGATTTTAAACAATGCACTTTGTTATGACCAATGTTCATCTTTCACATGAGCACAATGAAATGCTCTGTAATTCTAATTCTTTTCAAGATTGCCCAGAGTTTATTATCAGCCACACAGTCAAATGTCTTTGCCTAGTTAAAGAAACACAAGTAAATATCTTTCTGATATTCTTTGCTTTCAGGCAAGATCCATCTGACAATAGCAATCATACTCCATGGTTGTTTCATGTTCTCTACTGATTCTGGCCTGAACCTCTCAGAGTCCCCTGTAAATTTACTGTTGCAATGTGCTGTTGCAACTCAGCAAAATTTTATCTGCCTATGAGTATAGCAATGATATTATTTTATAATCTGTGCATTCTGTTGCGTAGCCTTTCTTTGGAATGGGTACAAGTACGAATCTCTTCCCATCAGTTGGACAACTAATTGTTTTCCAAATGTTCTGGCATAGACAGTGAGTGATTCCAGTGCTTCATCAGTTGAAATATTTCAGTTAGTAGTCCATCAATTCCTGGATCCTTGTTTTGGGCTAATGCTTTCAGGCCAGCTTGAACTTCTTTCTTGGTTCTTGCTCATATGCTACCTCCAGAAATAGTGGACTGCCAACTAACTGGTTTGGGGACAGTAACTCTATATTCTTTCCATCTTCTCATGATGCTTCCTGTATCATTCAATAGTTTGCCTATAGAATTTTTTAATATTGCAAGTCGAGGTTCAATTTTTTGTTGAGTTTTTTTCAATTTAAGATATGCTGAGAGCTGAGCTCCAGTGGCGTTAAGTGGTTGAGTGCAGGACTGTGTCCCGCGGGCTTGGCGGTTCAAACCCAGCGGCGGCTCTCAGGAGCAGCAGTGGGTAGCTTCCACAACCACCAGAGGCAGTGATGCCCCCCCCCAAAAAAAAAAAGATATGCTGAGCATTTTCTTCCTTTTTGGTTTTTTAACTGGGTTTTTGCACATTTCATTATAATATTTTACTTTGTCTTCTTATGTTAGTCTTTGAAACTTTCTATTCAGCTCATTTACTTCTTCATTTCTTCCATTTGCCTTAGCTACTCTACAATTAAGAGTAAGTTTAAGAGTCTCTTCCTCCACTTTGGTCTTTTCTTTCTTTCCTGTATTTTTTTGGGGGGCATCACTGCCCTCTGGTGGTGGGAGTAGGAGGCCCAGCCTTTGCTCCTGTGAGCTGGAATCGAACCTCTATCCCAGTGGGCCGCAGTCCCTTGCACAACCACTACGCCACCGGGGCTCAGCCCTCTTTCCTGTATTTTTAATGGTCCTTTTCATCTTCATAAATGATGCTCTTGATGTCCTTCTACAGTTCATCAGGTCTTCTGTCATTCGTCTTCAATGTAGCACATATATTCTTGAGATGTTCTGTAATTCAAGGGGGATAGACTCAAGGCTATCTTTTGACTTTCATGGACTTGTTTTACATTTCTTCACATTCAACTTGAACTTACTTATGATTATTTGTGATCTGTTTCACAGTCAGGCCCTAGTCTCATTTCATCTGCTGATATTGAATTTCACCAAATTTAATCTCTATATACTCCATCTGGAGAAGTCTGTGTATATTGTCACTGAGTTGATGAGCAAAGATATTTCCTATGAAGAAGTGGTGGGTCTTGCAAAATTCTATCATGTGATCTCTAATTTTGTTTTTATCATAAAGACATTACTTTCAAACAACTGCCCCAATTGTCAAAGTATATTAACTACATGTTTGATCAATTCCTGACGGGTGAGAATTCTACCACTGAACCACCCATGCAATAAGGGTATAAAGCCCAGTCTTTGTCCCAAGAGACAGCTGGTGGGTTTGAACTCCTGACCTTGTAGATCACAGCCCAATGCATAATGATTACTCCACCAGGGCTGCTAGCTCTGGCTGGAGAAATTTCTCTTTTCTTTCAAATAATTTTATTGGGGGCTCATACAATTCTTCTCACAAAATACACATAAATCGATTGTGGACATTTTTATAATTCTTCAATTTCTCCACCTCTAGTTTTAGAGTTTGGTTTAGCATAAATTTGAATAATAATAATATTGGTTGAATTTTCTTGGATGCATATAGATATCATCATATCACAGATAGCATTGTAAATCATGAAATTTCCTTTTTTATGATAAATGCAACGCCATTCTCATTGTGACAGTCCCAGAATAGCAAATCATATGATCTTCTGATTCAGATGGACAGTACCTGTCCATCCCAGCTTGCTAAGGCCTAGTAGATCAAACCAAATGCATTTCACTTCATTTTATGTCTTCCACTTATCCTAGATTCATACTCAGTGAATTCCAAATTCTGACAAGTAGTAGATTCTTTTTCTTTTTTTTTTTCTTTCTTTTTTTTTTTAGTTTTTTGGGCATCACTGCCCTCTGGTGGTGGGAGTAGGAGGCCCAGCCTTTGCTCTGTGGAGCTGGAATCGAACCTCCATCCCAGTGGGCTGCAGTCCCGCGCACAACCACTACACCACCGGGGCTCAGCGACAAGTAGTATATTTTTGCAGTTGTCTCATTTCATTTTGAGTCCTACCCCATCAGCAAATGAAGGCCTGAAGGGCTTTCCCCTCACAGGTTTTACTCTACTCATATCACTGTGATCAACTCTATTTTGTTGGGTTTTTTTTGGGGGGGGGGGAATCACTGCCCTCTGGTGGTGGGAGTAGGAGGCCCAGCCTTTCTTCCTGTGGAGCTGCTACTGGAATTGAACCTCCATCCCAGTGAACCACACTCTCGCACACAACCACTACGCCACCAGGGCTCAGCCCAGATCAACTCTATTTTGAAAGGGCAAGTCTTCCTCAGTCATATTTTGAATGCCTTCTGGCATGTAGAGCTCATCTTCTGGTAATATCTCTGACAATGTTCTGCTTCCACTCATTAGGCCTTCAGTTTCTGACAATATTTCTAAGCTGTACGTAAGGTTTCCAGTAGTTAATTCCTCCAAAGTGGACAACCTATTTGGAGTGTGGAGCTTCCACGGATACGTGTTCACTTTGGCATTCAAAATACTAGCGAAGTAGTTTCCGGCATTACAGCAACACACGAGCCACAGCAGTACGATAAACTGACAGACCAGTGGAATATAAATCTATTCTATACAATGCTTGCTCCCCCCCCCACTTAAGGAGGTTTGTATATTTAGACTACTTTTTACCTTCATTTGCTTGATGCTAAGACATTCTATAAGTGGATATTTAGAGTACCTATTGATGTTTATATCAGGTCACTATGATTCAGAAACCAATCGACAGCATGCAACCACAACAAAACAATATTGATGCTTTGTGGAAGACCCAAATAGGAAGATGTCTACTGAATTCCCATATACATTTAAGGTTCTCAGATATAATTATTTAATTAATGGATACATGGTGATTAATAAATAATGAATAAATGGATGTTACAGGACACAAAAATCACTAATGATTTTAATAGGAACATCTCCATTTTTTTCCAAGTTAGGGGTATATGTTGGCATGTGTGGCAGTCATGTGCTTATGTTAATCTTATGATTGAGATGTAGGGGTAGGGTCTAGGTTGTTAATCTGGAGATAGCCATTGAGTAGCCAATGAGGCTTCCATGTGAGCATGGCTTTCTTCTGAGACTTCTGAGAAATCTCGTGATTTTTCCCTTGTGGAGATGAGAAGCTATCTTCCCCAGTGGTTGGGAGTTAGTTTCAGAGACGATGAATCATGGACAAGACAAGATGGCAGCATCTGAGGAGCCAGAGAAGCCACACGGCTTGGCCCTGATGGAGCCAGACCTCTGAAGCTGGAGAGGCCATGTGGAGACTCCTGCCAGCGATGAGTTGCTTCTGCCACCACTGGATGCTGTTGATGAACCCTGAGCCCTGGAAGTGAGGAGCCATGGGGAGACCCCTGCCAGCGCCGGGATTCTTCACCCACTGACCTGTGACTTTGTGAGTCAGAAGCAGACACTATAAACTGGTATCGGGCATATGGGTTAATATCGGACTTCTGACTTTGAACTGGACTAGATTGGGATGTTTTCTCAATGTCCTGTTCCTCTTGTATATAAACCCTTTCCTTATATACATATGCATGTCTATGAAATTTGTTCCTCTAGTCTACCCAGAGTAACACAGTATGGCACATTGATTTTGTTCTAATAATACCTTATAGTTTCTTCAAGGGATTGTACCATGAAAGGATCTCATGCCCCAATGTAGACTCTGTCACGACATGCTCAGAATCTGCCCACATGATGTACAACACAGGGACCCTCTGCCACCCTTCCATCTTAGGGTGCACACACCGTTGACATGATCCATCTTCAGGAGCACAGTCCCCAAAAAGAGGCTCAGGGAGACCCTGAAAATAGGATCAGGTCATTCAACAAGTGAATTCTGAAGCTCCATAAACTCAGGCAGTATTAGTGATGAACAGTCAAGAAAAACTTATCAATTATATTAATAAAGAGAATTTAATATAAGTAAGTTGTTAGAAGATTGAAGAAGCAAAAGAAAATATACAAAGTGATTTACTGAAATAATGTTTCTGATATTGCTATTAAGTGAACATTTGCAAGGTTTTTTCAAGACCTTAAAGTTCCCTTCAAAAGAGAAATATCAGAAATGTAAAATCCTATTGATCCAGGACTTGATTTTGACCCAGTACTTAATCTTAGCTCCAATATAAAAATAATTAGTTCTTATAGCAAGAACTCTACACTTGCCCTGCTTGATAATCACTCTCTGGAAGGAAGAGGAGAAGATATGGGTGCTTTAGTGAAGAGTGGTGAAAAAATTAAATGGTGCCCAGCTCTCAGATAGAACAGCATCTGGGGCTGAGCCCCAGTGGCGTAGTGGTTGAGTGCAGGACTGCAGCTCACGGGCTTGGTGGTGCAAATACAGCAGCAACTCTCCAGGAACAAGGCTGGGTAGCTCCCATGAACACCAGAGGGCAGTGATGCAAAAAAAAAAAAAGAATAGCGTCTGGGATCTCAAAGTCTTGTTTCCAAACAAGCAGCCATCTAAGTGAGATGTCAACTAAGTCTACATGGAAGAAGCACACCTATATCCATGATCCAAAAATTACAAATTATATAAATTAAATTGTGAGATTCTGGTGTGCAGAAGACTGTGGATGACAGTGGAAGCTCAAAATATATTTGCAGGATCTGCACAGAGAATAAAATTCAAGTGATTTCCCTCTAACTGTAATTGAGGGATGAGAAATAACCTGGTTATCTGACAGAGAGTATTGGAGAAATTGATAAATCTGATTTGCACAGGTAAATCGTTGTCACTTGATCTTCCCTCTGATAAACTATGGGGATTTTGAACTGGTTTTTAATATTCTCTGTGTTTGTTTGTCTGTTTTTCAATTTGGAATTTATCTCAGTTGCATTTTGTCTTTGTGGGTAACCTTCTTGAATATTTGTTACATTTTTATCTGTTTTTTTGGTGTATGAAACCCAGGACAGATGAACCTCTAAGATAAAATATAGTGGGCGGGGTGAGTGTGTGTGTGCAAAGGGAAGGGGGAACTGATATCAAGGAGTTCAAGAAGGAAGAAACTGTTTTGAAACTGATTTGGGGTAGCAATTGTACAATGTTGCTTGATGTGATTGGACGATGGAATGGTATAATGTCTGGATTATCTCTTAATAAAATGGGGGATGTTGAGGGGGGAGAAAAGATGAATGCTAAAAGGAAACCTGGAGATTCATGTGCCTGCAATGTGCCTGCTTGAAATGTTCCAGGCACTACCAACTCTCTGGTAGTCAGAATAGTCTCTTCTGCCTATTCATTGTAAATGAAAGCCATCCTGTGAAAATGTTGTGGAACATTAAATGTAAAGAGGGGCATTTGATCTGCGGTAGGGATGCTATTTCAATCTTTATTGTTCCCATTTAAAAATCACTCCAGATCTACAGGAGTAGATCAGACAGACATAAGATTTCTTAAAGATAATATCATTACTCTCATCACAGAAATGAAAATCACATCTTTTTCCAAGCATAAAGTTCGGATAACGGTGAGTGTAAATTTTTCTTCTGAGGTTCGCTTTTCAGCTAGTCAGAAAACAAACTCTCCCTGAACGATATGGAAATAAAATGGGTTAATATAAAAATATGTTTAAGAGTTTATTTTTATCTTTTCATTTAATAAATTGAATAAGTAGCTTTCTATAACCATTAAATGTTGAAAAAAGCTGTGCATCAGAAATAGATAAGTATGTAAGTGACCATAATTTTTAAGTGTTGCTCTGGAACTCTTAAAAGGGAATCTTTGTTGGTCTAGTGGCTAAACAGTTGCTGCCCAAGAGGTTTGAGGTTCAAACCCACCAGCCACTCCTTGTAATAAAGTTGTGGCAGTCTGCTTTCATACTATTTGCAGTCAGGGACACTCTTTGGGGCAGTTCTGCTTGTCAGGATCCACTTGACAACAATAATGTCTTTGTGGTGTTTGTTTGTTTCTGGAGCTTTTAAATGTACATAGTAGAAATTGAGCAATTGATCCATATGATTTATATAGACACCCTACGTGGAGCACAAAATAGTAGTTTGAGGTTTTTTTATAAAATGATTCGTTGCATTAGCAGATTACACTTTTTCTAAGTGATCTTGGGTAGGTCACTTAACAACTCTGAATTCATGCATAACAATGAAGTTGGGAGATATTATATCCTCCTCAGAGCACTTCTAAGGTTCCGTGGTAGTAACTATGAGTACCGAAAGGGCAGGGAGCAGGTGAATGAGTGCTTTGAGTCAGAGGAGTTTGGCTGTGTTTTGTTTTGTTTTGCTTGCTTGCTTGTTTCCCTCAGAGCTCAAAGCTCATAGACCTTATGGTCAATTAAAGAGCCAGTTTATAATCTAGAAAAATAAGAAAAAACTCAAGATGTAATAGTATGTCTCCCCTGGAAAAGGCATTACAAGAGAATATTAATAGCTTCTGTAATGCAGGGACACTCCCGACATTCCCTCTCGCATACCTAAACTTGGTTGAGGGCATATGATCACTCAAGTGAGTCATTCAACTGCATTTCTAAAATTTGGCACAATATAAAGCATGCTTCAATATATACATATTGATGTATAGAGAATAGCTAGTTCTATTTTAAGAGTCTAGTAAAGGCAAGGAAAAACGGAATTCACACAGTTTCAGAATAAACTCTGATGAGATATAAGAAGGAACTTCCTGACTATTGTTTTTGTGACAACTAGGATGTCACTGAGCTGGTTCCATCTCTTTGCAACCCTGTGTACAATAGTACAAAATACTGGCCAGTACTGCAACATGAAGTACAATATGAACTTCTTTTTCAGTCCTGTGCTGCAACCACTGTGTTAAGCTAGCTCATGAAGACCCTTCTTCTTCACTGCTCCTGTGTTTCACCAAGCATAATGTCCTTCTCCAGAGACTGGTCCTTCCTAACAACCTGTAGGAACTGTTAAACCTTAAAGGAATAAGGAATAAATGGAGATATAAATTCTTTTACTTGCGTGAAATTGAGGTTAAATTGCATTATATGTGAGCAGTGTTACTTCTTAAGTGCTAAACAAGTAGTTGAAGGTTAATTAGCAGTTTACTAAACAGGTCGTAATGCTGCCAGTCTCCTTCATACAAAAAATAAAGAGGTTAAATGCATTTGAAAAATGTCTTGGATGGCCAGGGGGAAGAAGGGGATCTGTCCCTGAAGAAATGCAGTCAGATGCTCTTTGAAGGTGAGGATAGTAAGACTTTGTCTCATGTATTTTGGACATGTTGTCAGGAGAGGCCAGTCCCTGTGAAAGTACTTTATGGTTGTTCAAGTAGCAGAGCAATAAAAAAGAGGATAACTCTTAATTACATGAATTGACACAGTGACTGCAACAATGGGCTAAACATAAAAGTCAATGTAAGGGTGACGCAGGACCCAGCAGTGTTTCCGCCTGTTGTACAAGGGGTCGTGGAGTCAGCGCTGCCTTCTGCACCTCAGAGTAACACATGTAGGCAAAAGGATGGGATGGTTGGTTCATCATGTGCCCTCTAACCCTAGTACTCAACTAATTGCTGTTACCATTCATGATCTAACAAGTGCTTCTGAGTTTTCTGTGTAATATTTAACACTCAAAAAAATCCACCTGTGCCTGCCAATTGTAATCAGGAGCAGCATGTTTTAATTTTTGTGCTGCTTTAGCATTAATCCCAAAGTGACCCAATTGGTTTTCATTCATTCAATTATCTTCTGGTACTCCATCAGTTGAGACCATCCCAAAGAAGCATGTGTTTTTCAAGTCCTCTCTCTCAGTTCAGCCTTCAGGATGGTAGCAGAAAGTCACATGTTTTCTTCTCAGCTTCTGCATAGCTGTCTTCATATCTGCATTTCTGAGTGTGTAGATCAAGGGATTCAACATGGGAGTAATCACTGTATAAAATACAGAGAATATCTTATCCACAGAGAAGCTGCTGAAAGGTCTCAGGTAGATAAATACGCATGGCACAAAGATGAGGCTGACCACTGTGAGGTGAGAGGCACAGGTAGAGAGGGCCTTGATCTGGCCCTGTCGAAACCGAGTCTTCAGAGTCATCAGGATGACAGCATAGGAGAGTATCAAGACCAAAAAGCAGATGAGAGATAGTAAACCACTGTTGGAAACCATCAACACCTCTACCACGTAGGTATTCATACAGGCCAGCTTGATGACCTGTGGGACATCACAGTAGAAATTGTCCAGTTCGTTGGGGCCACAGAATGGCAACTGGATAACCAATATGACCTGTGTGATGGAGTGCATGAAGCCACCACACCAGCAGGCAAAAACCAACTGAAGGCATAGCTGGCGGTTCATGACAGTCAGGTAGTGCAAAGGATTACAGATGGCAACATACCTATCATAGGCCATGACTGTCAGCAGAAACATCTCACTGGCCCCCAGAAAGTGAAGGAAGTAGATCTGAGCCAGGCATCCTGAAAAAGAGATACTTTTCCCCTGTCTTAGAAAATCTCCTAACATCTTGGGCACTGTAACACAGCTCAGGCATAAGTCAATGAAGGAGAGATGGCCCAAGAAGTAGTACATGGGAGACTGGAGCAGGTGGACATCTGCTCGCACAGTCACCACTATCAGCAGGTTTCCCAGGACGATAGCCAGATAAATCATAAAAAATATTAAGAAAAGAAATAATTGCAGCTCCCAAGAGGATGAAAGGCCCAGAAGGACAAATTCTGACACTTTAGAGTTATTGCCTTTTTGCATAAAGCCAAGTGACCTAGAAAAAGATGGGGGGAGGGGTGGAACAAGAAACAACAAATATATATGCATGAGTTAACATATTAGGAGTTCAGGCATTTGTAGAATCATATTCCAAGGTTGAAGTAACCTAAACACGTCCTGAGAGGTAAAAGAGGTGCATTCCTAGACAGATAGAACATAGAATATTTTGTAGCTCTTCTGATATAAACTATGCACTTCTGGATTTTCAATAACCATAAGTATAGTTTAAAAGAAATAAATGATACACTAAGACAGTTCTCTTTCTCCTGCCATATATTCACCTCCATGATTGGGTGAGACTATCTTGGATCACAAATAAAAGAACACTTTTCAGAAATGGGAGTGTGAGTGCAGACCCCACCACGGCACACCAAACCTCAAGGGCAGTGTAACTACATGGAGCAACTCCATGTAGAGAGGCCTACAGGTCCAGCTCCAGTCAGAGCCAAACTGAGCACCCCACCCGTAGAAGTACGTGCTACAAAGGACAACACTAAACCTACAAGGTGAGAAGAGGGGCTCGCCTGCAACACCCATACAGAAGAAAACCAAGAAGGAAAAAGAGTAAGAGACTGAAGTCCATACTGCCACACCACTCCTTGAGGATTGTGCCCCTGCAAGAACTGCTAAGACACAGAGAGGACTGTAGGACTGACAACAGCTCAAGACATGATGTTCCCTTGCTGGAGCATGCTCAACAGAGGACAATGCACTGGACACAGCATGGAGCGTGAGTCCGGTCTCAACCCCCCCACAGCAGGGCAAACCAAGAAAAGAACAGAACAGATCAGTAATGGAAGCAAAGCAAAGCCCCCAAGCCCCTGAGGAACCCCCCAAATAGACTTCAGACTAGGGAGAGCAGCTCCTGGAATCTCCCTGGACCAGTAGGGAGATGTCAGAAAGGTCAGAGGACGGATGAGGAATTATGCATGCTTATTCATTTTGACTGGGGAGGGGGGGTTTGAGGTGGTGCTGGCTAGTTCTCTTTCTTTTCCCTCGTTTTATTCAATCTTTTCTTCTTTTTTTGTCTCTGTTATTGATGTTTTGCTTATCTACATAAGATAGGCATGGGAAGCAAGCCAGGAGAACGTTTACGACGACCAGGAGAAAGTAACAGAACTAATGGTTCTGGAGGGAGGAGGAGGAGGAGGAAAGGAGTGGCCAGCAAACAATGCCAAAGACAACTAAGCAACTAAGAAATTAAAAGCAACTATGAAGAGAATATAGAGATCCCAATGGTGTTGAAGCAACAGCAAACTAGCTGAGAGGAATTGCTAAGAGGCAGAAGGCGGGCACACATGGTGGTGGGGCAGGAGCAAGGTAAAAGGAAAAAGAGGAAAGATCTAGGAAGCAAAGCACAGATAGAGGTATAAGCATAGGTGTGCACTTATGTAACGACATTAATTCATAGAAACAGAAGTGTTGGTATGTATGTGTATTTATATGGCAATACATTGAGGACAGACTTTGGACCTCTGTTCAAGCCCTCCCTCAATGCAAGAACACTTTGTTCTAACAAACTGGCATTCTGTGATGCTCACCCTCCCAACACGATCACCGAAGACAAAACGGGTGTATAAGCAAATGTGGTGAAGAAAGCTGATGTAGCGTGACTATCAAAAGACACAGCATCTGGGATCTTAAAGGCTTGAAGTTAAAGAGGCAGCCATTTAGCAGAGGAGCAGCATGCCCACATGGAGGAAGCACACCAGTCTGTATGATCCCGGATTCAGATAATAGGCACCAGAAGACACCCTCCCCCCGCCCAAAAAAAGAAATAAATAACACTTTTGAGAATGAGAAAGGTCAGAGCAGAGACCCAAAAGCCATCTGTAGATAATAAGGGCATCCACTCACCAAAGGGTCACAAGAAAGGAATGCGACAGTCAGGACATTGATGAAACACACACTATTCCTCTGGTTTTTTGAGGCTTCCTCAAGGCCCCCACCCCTGTCCCCCACTATCATGACCCCAGCTCTGCCTTTGCATTCTGGCTAGACAGGAGCATGTTCACTGGTACAGATTAGAGCTTATGGCACACAGAATCCAGGTCATTAGACTCCTCAGGAATAGAAACGGGAGTAGTGCTATCAGGAAGGTAAGGGGAAGGTGTAGAGGATGGGGAGGGGAGAAGAGGGAACCAATCACAATGATTGATGCATAATATCCCCACACCCAGAGGGATGAATAACAGAAACATGAGTGAAGGAAGACAGCGGTAGGTGTAAGATATGAAAACAATAATAATTTATGATTTATCAAGGGGTCATGAGAGTGGGAGAGGGGGAAGTGAGGAAATAAAGAGGAGCTGATACCAAGGGCTCAAAAAGAAAGTAAATGTTTAGAAAATGATGATGGCAACATCAATACAAAAATGCTTGATTTGGTTGATATCTAGAGTGTTATAAGAGCTGTAACAGTCCCCATTAAAATGATTTAAAATCAGAAAGATTACAGGAGGAAGAAACCGATGTAGCAGTTCTACTTTCTAATGCATAGGTTTGCCATGAGTCAGAATGGAGTGAATCTGTTAAAACAGGAAAATTTGGACAACTAAAGAGAGGAAAAAAGCTTAAAGCAGTACAATATTTAATTTAAAACATTCCAAATTTTACTCAGTAAAATGGCACGTGAGACACACACACACAAAACCCAGCATGAATGCATTTTTAAATACATTTTTAAGTGTAGTGATTCAGAATTAGATTCTCCCTAGACTAAGGTCCTAATGTCTAAAACAAGTTTTAGATAAAATAGGAAGTGAGATAAAAATTCTTCTGTCTGTTCTAATCTACCTGATCTCAAAACCAAAGCTAATCTCACTGCCGACAAATCAATGCCCTCTCAGAGCAGCCCTACAGGACAGGGTGGAACTTCCTGCTGATTTCGGAGACTGTCACTCTTTATGGGAAGTAAAAAGCCCCATATAAAGGTTACCTGATAAAATCTCTCATTCTAAAGTGCTAGGGATTTACATAAAGAATGAAGAAAAGTATAAATTAAAAAGGAAATCTTAACAACAAGAACTCTCTCAAAACATCATTTCCAGTGGGAGAAAGTTTTGAGGCTCAGGTGATTTTCTCACATCACTTAAGTGCTGTCCACCACCTGTGTATAGAGTAGGCGCACTGGTGTACTTGCTTCTAGAGACGCATAATTGAAAGAATGGAGCACTTCACCTTACAGAACCGATGGGAATATAAAACAAAGTGAAAATACAGGATGGGAAATCATTTGCTATCATGCTACAGCCATACTTTATTCCTGCTTTATCAAAGTTTTTCCAATATTTCAAAGATTATATATATTTATTACAATCTGATGTTCTTTCCACATAAATAATATTGGGCAAGGGTCAAATTATTTTCCTAGATCTCATTTCCAACATCGTCTTGGGTACATCCGAGTCTGAGAACAATCCAAGTCTTAAGGAGAGGTGACCATAAAGCCGAATCCCAAACCCTGAAGTGATTTGATTCTACAATATGTCTGAAAAATGGCATCACTTGTTCTCAAAGTGAAGAGTTAGCATGCAAGCGGTGGTTTCTTGTATTTACACATATTATTTACACAGGGCATTTGAGGAGAAAGGTAACTGTACATTAAAACCATAAGAAGAGTGGATTAAAAAGAGAATGTATGCAAAACATTTTAAACAAAATTGCTGCCAAACAAAATATGTGTAAGCCTTAGGCCATGACATCGTTTCTTTATATCACATTCGAAGCATTTCAGTACAATACATAATTTTAGATAGTCCTTAGGATGTGACTGCAGAAAGATTTTAACTAATATTGATTACATACTTATAGTTTCATAAGATAAAAATAGGCAGCCCTATATCTTGGTTGTTTGAATAGCAATCAAACTGAGAACTGAATTGTAATTATTCTAGAATTATCTTACTGACTTGAGGAATTTTCTACCTTTCTGTAATATAAAAGCATAATGTCAGTCAACACAGAACATTCAATTTCGGTGTTAATAAAATTTCCATTTTGGGTAATGGCATCTTCCAGACAATATTTTTCTGAGAATTCAAATTATAGTACGAAACTTGTCCTTGACTGTGAATAGTAAAAAACAGCACTATACCCATCATCATGAATGAATGTCCATCTCTTGGCTTCTACAGCAAAAGCTTGGACACCAAACACCTCCAGGAGGAAAGGAAGCAATATTTAAGAGTGACAATTATATTATCATAAGCAGTTCATACTTCACAAGCTAAAGATAACCTAGAGAAATTATGGAGAGAGGCAATTTAAATGCTCTTAATTTAGCAAAATAAGATCAAATGGTTGAGAACATTGAAGAAATAAAAGATGTTATGGAAGGGCACAATGTCAACTGGAAGGAGAAGAACATGTCATCAAAGGCTACTAGGAAAAGACAAACAATGGTGTGTGTGGGGATTGTGATAAGAGTTGTAGAAGCCCCCAATAAAATGATTTTTTAAAAATTCTCTAATTTTTCTAAGCAGATGTCTATCAGGAAATTTTGAAAGAATAGCGTTTCTCTCATGGGAGTTGTGCAGGCTTTTGTAAAATCTAAACTATATTACGCTTAAATAGTTTGTATGTTGATTTGTATCTGGAAGAAATTGGGTCACACCCAGGACAAAATACAAATTCCATGTGATTCCCCTATTGGCCCTATGTACTATGTTCTGTAATTTCTGCTGAAACACCAAGAAATGGTCACCATTAGTTGGGAGATGGTGCTCATGATGAAACTTTCTGCTGAGGATGTAATGTTTCTTTTAAACATTTTGGCCTTGTCTGCAATATTACATTTCAACTTGCGATGGATGAGGAAGTGAAGAGGATTTAGTAAAAAGAAAACTAAAGTCATTAAAGGAATAGAAACTAGGATCTCGAAAGAATTAAGGTATTCATACAAGGATATTAACATGAATCATTGCCTATTTATATACATAAATCCATAGTTTTAGATAAAGTCACTCATTCAAATATACCAAGATAATATCAGTTATAGACTTCGCTGATGATATAAAAATGTCAGAGTCCTCCAAATATTCTAAATTGTATAATAACAAAGTGCAGAAGAATTCCTAATTCTAAAACTGATTGATGCTAAGATTTTTAAAGAAAGGACAACAATAGGCAAACATGATATCAAATATGAAAGAAGGGCAAGGTTTGGGGTGGGGCTTTAAATCAATTTATCTGAAAAACTTAAATCATTGCATGTCAGAAGCTGTATGATTTCAAGTTAAAAAAAATGTTACCCTGCCATTCATCCCACCACAGCCTCCTCTTCACAGTCTTAAGTCAGTAAAATGAGCAAACCTCAGATGACCATCACAGTTGACCAGTCGGTAGCCTGACTACTTCTTTATAAGTCAAGCCTTCGTTAAGGGCTGGCTATTAGCTGTGGAAGCGTATCATGTCCCCAGGGCTCTGGCGGAAACAGAGATTTGCACTGTCCTTATGCCACCACTCAGGCTAATGAGCACTGGAATTCCCAAAGCTGCTGTTTTCTTGATCACCATTTTTACTAGAAAGCTGACCTTGGGCTCTGCAAACTCAAAGAACAACCCAACCTTACTGTATAACAGAACCCACTCCTACCCTGTTTGGATTAAGTTTAAAATAAATGTCTACCACCCTTTTAACTCCTGAATTAAAATGATTTTCACTAGTGCCTGTCTCATCCAGGCTCCCTGGAGTGGGGTGGTCAGAGGGTTAACACAGAATTATCACTAAGACCTATCGAAGTAGAACAAATTTCTTCCAAGTTTTAGCGAGTCTTGTGATGGCATCTTAATCTCTTGATGACACATCAAGCGATGTATCTGACTATTGCTTGTTCATGGATCTTATCCAGAAACATAGCTGGTGTCCTTAGTAATTAAACATTTACTTAAGAATTCAAACTATTGCCCTGAGATCATCTTTAAACTTTAGCATAAAATTATCCCCGATGTCATGTTGCTGTTCTCAGGTACTGTTGAGTGGATTCTGATGCAAAAACAATAATGTGAGCATCAGAAGGAAACCATTGCTATCCCTAAGCCCATTATCCAGCATCTATGTCAAAGCATCTCTTTGAAAGTCTTCCTGATCTTTCCTGCCCTAAGTTTAGTATCTTTTTCCAGGACTGGTTTCTTTTGATAACATGCCCATAGTATGTGTGCTAAAATTTTCCATCTTCTATTCTAAGGTATATTCTGAAATCTAGCCATGCTTCTTCCAAGATGCTGCTTTCAATATTCATCACAAACTCCATGATTCAAATGTATCAATTCTTCTTTGTGCTTCCTTATTCAATGTTCAACATGCATATAGGCAATTTAAAAATAGCCTGATTTGGGTGAGGCATCCTTTAATCCCCTGAGTGGCATCTTTGTTCTGAAACACTTTAAAACAGACTCGTGCTGCAGATCTGCCAAAGGCACTATGGCATTTGCTCTCTGGACTGTTACCGGCATGCACGTGGATGATGAATCCAAGTGAAAACAACTTTAGTCTTTTCTCCTTTAGTGATGAGGTTATCTATTGGTCTGGTTATGAGAACTTCAGTTTTCTTTACCTCCCAAGGAAAGGTGCAATCTTTGATTTGTTACAGGTGCATTCTCCTACAACAGCAACGATAATCTCCAACTCGATGGCTAATATTCAGCCATTTTAAGGGGTGGTGTGTTAGTCTGGGTAGACTAGAGAAACAAAGTTCATGAACACGCATATGTAAATAAGGGAGAGTTTTCTAGAGAGGGTAACTGCACATTAAAAAAGCATCCCAATCCAGTCCGGTACAAGGTCATAGGTCTGATGTGAGCCCATATGTCTGATACCAATCTATAAAGTCCTCTTCTGACTCATGAAGCACGTGCTGTGATGCCGAATGCAGGATGATCACAGGCCAGTGGGTAGAAAGTCATTGGGTCCAGTGGCGTCGTAAGCATCTCAGCATCGTCAGAGATCTCTGTAGGTTCTCCAGCTTCAGTGATTTGATAGCATCAGGGTAGGTCCATGTGGCTTCTCCTCAGGGATCTCACAGGGAGTCAGCCTTGTCAGTTGAGTGTCTCCAAAGGAGTGAGCATTGTCAGGAGAAAGTCTCCAAGCAAATAAACCAAGAGAGATAGTATCTCTGCCTCCAAGAAGGAATGACCACATTTCCCAGGACTCTCAGGAGAAGGTCATGCCCACACAGAGGTCTCATTGGCTATCTCCAGATTGACAGTCTAGATTCCACCCCTACACTCTTCACCCTCAAATTAACACCAAATTAAATGACTGCCACAGGCAGCATAAGCCCATTCTTTTGGTACAGTGGTACAGTGTCTCTATTTCATTCATATTCTTTTGGTGTTCCTGCATCGTTCAATATTTTGCCTGTGTTGTTAGGTGCTATTAAATCATGACTACATGCAGGAGGATAAAAGTCTGCATGGATCCGAACTCTTCTTACAATTGATGTTATTTTTGAGTTCATTGCTGCAGCCACTGTGCCAATCCATCTCCTTGAGGGTCTCTCTCTTTTGCGCTGACCCTCTACTCTCGTAAGCATGATGCCTTTTTCCAAGGACTAGTCTCTCATGATATCATGCCCAAAATATGTTAAATGAATGTCTTCATGAAGAAATCACTGAAAATATGCATGCTGTAGCAAAATATGGCAAAGAAACTAGATGATACCTAGCTATCAGAAAGAGTAGAGTCTGTGGTCTTAAAGGCATATTTTCAAGCAAGCAGCACACTAGTCTATGTGACCCAAGGGTTGTAAATAATATAATACAAATGTAAAAGAGGGAATGGTATCAGACATTAAACTATCAACACTTGCTCTGTAGATGGTTATGGATGACAGCAAAGGCCCGAAATCCATTTGCAGAGTCCACATATGAACTAAGCGTCTGGTGAATCTCCTACAATCATCGTTGTGAATAGCCCTGTTATCAAACAAAGAGAATTGAAAAGTCTATGATGGCAGACATAGTTAGGTCAAAATATAATACCATTTTTAATATCCCTTTTGAGCCATCTAAAGTCTGTCTATTTATTTATTCATTTATTTATCTATTTTTAATGAAGGGAAAATCTATGTGGATTGAGCCCCTTTTTAATCCTTTCTGATCCTGGTCCAAGGATGTGTATAGCCTTGTTATCATACAGAAAATGCATTGGAAAATGGATTGTTGCAGGTGCAGTTATATTAAAATGATTCATTTAAATCTGGTATAATTTTAATTTTTTTCTTTTCAATTGAGGCTTTTATCTGTTTTACTTTGTTGTTCTTGTTAGGTTTTTTTAATGTTTTTTCTGTATATGAACTCCAGGACAGGTAACTCTCTAGAGACAGTAAGTACATTAATGGTTCCTTGGGGGTATAGCAGGAAAGGATGTGGAGAAATGAAAGTTAATAAGGAAGAGCAAAAGAATGAAGAAAATGTTCTAAAACTGATTGTGAGGTGATGACCATACAACTCTTCTAGATGTGACTGAATTATTGAATATTGTACTATTGTATGATACGTGGCCTATATGCCAATGAAAAAATGTTTTTTTTAAATATGTAAGAGAAAGTCTCACAACCTCACTTCTAAGAAACATTCAGCTATCTTTCTTTCTGGATCGATTCATTTATTCTTCACGCAGTACTTGATACTTCCAGTATTCTTCACCAACACCATTATTCAAATGCATAAAGTCTTGTCGGGTCTTCCTCATTCAATGCCCAGCTTTCACACGGATTTGAAGTGATTGAAAATACCATGGCTGCATCAGAGGCATTATGTCCTCTTAAGTTACATCGTTGATCTTCAGCACTTTAAGAGGACTTGTATAGCAGATCTGCCAGGTGCAAAGCATTATTTGATTTCCTGACTGCTGATTCCATGAACACTGATTGTGGATCCACGTAAAATTAAATCTGTGACATCAATCATTTCTCTATTTATCATAATGCTATCAATCCAGTCGTTAAATTCTGGGTTTTCTTTACATTTATTTGCAATTCACACTGAAGGTTTCAATCTGATTTTCAAGTATTTCAAGTCCTTGTGTCTTTCCACAAGCAAGGTTGTATCGACTGCATATCAAAGGTGGCTAATAAGCCTTTCTCCAATTCTTAGGAGACAATCTTCTTCATTATAGCCCATTTTCTCAAATTATTTGTTCAGCCTACAGATGAATACCTATGGTGGCATGATACAACTGTGTTACACACTTTTAGTGATTTAAATCAAGGCTTATTCTCTTGTTCTGTTTGAATGAGTGCTCAAAACCTGTGCACAAATTCCACATGAGCACAATTGCATATTTCAGAATTCCAATTCTTGAAAATGCTATGCATAATTTGTGATATATACACAGTCAAATGCCTTTGTATAGTTAAATACAAGTAGACATCCTCTTGGTATTCTCTGCTTTCATATAAGATCCATCTGCCATAAGCAATTTTATCCTCCGTTTTAAGTTCTCTTCTGAATCTGACTTGAATTTCTGGTGGTTCCTTATTGAAGTACTTGGTACTAATGAGATTGTTGGACAATTTCCACATTCTGGTGGATCAACTCTAATAGTAGTGAAACACAGATGGATCTCTTCCATTCAGCTGGCAAAGTAGTTGTCTTCCAAAATTCTTTCCATAGACTAGTAAGCCATTCCAGCACTGCACTTTGTTACGGAAACATTTCATTGGGTATTACAACAATTCCCGGAGGCTTTTTTTTTTTTTTTTAGTTAATGCCTAAAGTGTAGCTTGGATTTCTTCATTTAATCCCATCAGCTCTTGATCATATGCTATCTCCTGAAATGGTATACTGTCAATGAATTGATTACAGTACAATGACAATGTATTCTTTCCATCTTTGCTTCCTGCATCGTTCAGTATTTTGACTATATTTCAAGGTGAAGCTTGGATTTTTCTTCAAATCTTTTGCTCACACATATGCTGAGCAGGATCTCCCTTTTGGTTTTCTAACCTCAGGTCTTGACACATTTTATAATGTTTTCATTTGTCTTCTTAAGCTCCTTTTGAAATTTTTTGATCAAGCACTTTACTTTCACATCTGTAGATTCAAGGGCAAGTTTAAGAGTCCTTTACGACAATCACTTTCTTTGTTCCTTTTGGTTTCTTCATATGTATGATATTCTTGATGTTATCCCACAGTTAATGAGGTCTTCTATCATTCGTGTTTGATGAGTCAAATTTGTTCTTGAAATGTTCTTTCAACTCATGTGGTGTATACTCAAGGCAGTATTTTGGCTCTTGTGTGGTTTTTTTTTATTTTTTTCTTCAGTTCCATAATAGAATTGATGGTCTGTTCCTAAATCAGACCCTGGATCACTTTATCTTGTGATATTGAGTTTCTCCATTGTCTCCATCCACCAAACCCAAAAAACAAATTCACTACTATTGAGTCTATGTCAACTCATAGAGACCCTATAAGACAAGGTAGAACTACCATTGTGAGTTTTCAAGATTGTAAGTCTTTATGGGAGTAAAAAGACCCATCTTTCTCTGGTGGAGCAGCTGGTAGTTTCAAACTGCTGTCCTTGCAGTAACCAACCCAACAAGGATCAACTGCCTACCAGGACTCTCTCCTCTCACAGTTGTAGATAATTTGAGTCTGTCTATTCCATCTATTGAGATACACATGTATAGTCACCATTTGTGTTGTTGAAAAGTATTTGCAATGAAGTTTCTGGACTTAAAAAATTCTACATTTTATCTTCATTTCTATTGCCAAAACCATATTTTCCAACTACTGGTTCTTCTTATTCATTTTCAACTTTCACATTCCAATCACCAGTAACTATTTTTTTTTATTTTACTTTATCTTTTTTTTAAATCATTTCATTGGGGGCTCATACATACTGTGTCAAGCACCCTCACATGTCCACTTCTATTATCGTTCTCCAATTATCCGCTTTTTCCCTTAAGCCCCTAGTATCGGCTTTTCCATCCCTTCCCTTCTTCCCCTGCTCTCTCCTCCCCACCAACCCTCAATTGATTCCCCTTTCCCACCTTCCCTCCACCCTCCCGGTATTGTCACTCTTATCACTGGTCCTGAAGGGATCATCTGTCCTGGATTCCCTGTCTCTAACTCCTATATATACCAGTGTATATACTCTGGTCTACCGTGATTTGTAAGGTAGAATTGGGATCATGATAGTGGAAAGGAGGAAAGATTGAAGAACTAGAAGGAAGTTATATGTTTCATCATTGCTACCCTATACCCTAACTATCTTGTCTCCTCCCTGTGACCCCTCTCTAAGGAGAAGTCCATTACCTACAGATGGATTTTGGGTCACCAACCTGTACTCCCCCTCATTTACACTAATAAAATTTTTAGTTCCTTGATACCTGATACCTTCAACACCTTTGTGGTCACACAGACTGATTTTTTTCCATGTGGGATTTGTTGCTTCTGAGCTAGATGACCGCTTGTTTATCTTCAAGCCTTTATCTTTTGATGACCATCAGCTTTCTTCACCACCAGTGCATATGCACACTTTTGTCTTCAGCAATTGAGTCAGGAAGGTGAGCATTAGGGAATGCCAATTTAATAGAAGAAAGTGTTCTTGATTTGAGGAAGTACTTGAGTGGAGACCCGATATCCATCCGCTGCCTTAATACTGAGCCTATAAATATGTGCATGTAAATCTATTTCCCCTTCATCATATAGATATATTTAAGTGTATATGCTTGTATTTAGACCTCTAAATTTAAATACATGCCTGTATTTAGGCCCCTTGCCTCCTATTTTCTTACTCTATTTCCTTATACTTTCCTCCTGGCCCACTATCATGTTCAGCCTTCATTTGGGTTTCAGTAATTTCTCTTGGCTATCCTACCCTTGATCAATCCCTACCAGGCCTCTCACTCCCTCCTTGCCACTGATTTTGGATCACTTATTGTTCCCTTGTCCCTGGGTTGGTCAGCACCACCTCCTTTCCCACACCTCCCCCTCTCCCATATTCCCCAGGAACCATTGGTCCCATTGTTTTCTCCTCTAGACTGATTATTCAGCCTATTTTATCTAGGTAGAACTATAGAGACGATACTATGTACAAAAAAAATAAGACATAGCAAGATGAAGCAACAAAAGAAAATTAAGTGATAAGTACAACAAGAAAAAATGCCCAGAAAATATAGATAGATAAATTAAGGTAAAAATTAAAATTAAAATTTGTAAATAGTTCAAGGTTCATTGGTTGACCTCTAGAAGGAACCACCAGTCCAATCTGATGGGGTTCCATGCCCTGGCACCCAAATCCTTGGTTCTCTCTCTCTCTCTCTCTCTCTCTCTCTCTCTCTCTCTCTCTCTCTCTCTCAAGATTTCCATACTCTGCTCCCCCCACTGTTCTGCTGCACACTCTTAGTGTTTTCCTCTATGTGGTAGGGACAGACATCTGCAATCCCAACACTGTGTCTCCAATATTGTCCCCCGGAGGGTCTTGGGTCATTAAGGGATATTGTGTCTTGTAGTGGAGCTGACCATCTGGTCCTTTCTGTGCATTGGCTGTTTTGAGTGAGATCATCCTCATGGTTTGATGGTCCAAGATGTGCTCCACTCTCTCTTCCTCCCCCTTCATTTGCTCCCGTGTGCTCAGGTCAGACATGTCCCTTGTCCCTGAACTTCAGTGCTGTCCTCTAAATTCTTCTGGGGAGGGGGCGGCTGTCCACATGGTTGGGATTGGAGCCTGCCTTGCAGACCCCTCCACTGGCTCCCCAGACCCCTCCACTGGCTCCCCACTCCATGCCGTCATGCTGCATTCACATCCTAGAACACCGGGTTTAAGTCTGGTCCCTCTTTCCCTGTGGAGACATAAGCAATACCTTCCTCTTGGGTGGATCAGTACCCAGTTTACCAGCTGCACATTACTATCCACCTCCTTCCTCTATAGTTGGCTACCTATGAGTAGTCCTGAACTTGGTCTGGCCCCTGCCATATTACCTGGACCTCACCCCATTAATTTTTATATACAGTAGCCTTTTCCCTCTGCCTCTTTTTCTTTTTTTAGCAGACTCATGTTGCACTTGCCCTTTTGCACTTGCCTTATTGCACTTAACATGATTTCTTCCAGGTCTTCCCATGCAGGAATATGCTTCATGCATGTATCACTACTTTTCAGTGATGTGTAGTATTCCATTGTATGTATGTACCACAGTTTTTTAATCCATTCATCTTTTGATGGAAATTTGGGTTGTTCCCAACTCCTTTCAATAATATATAAATTTTATTAACAGTTGTATTAACTGGATTTCCTTGTAGGTATACAGATATTATCCTCTCATGGACATTTTTGTCCTTCTAGAGCTTGAAATATTCTGCATGAGAGTGAATGTGATGCTGTTTTCTTAAATTTATTATTCCCAGCATAGTAAAGTCATAAGACTGGCAGACTAAATATGACCAATACCTGTCCCTTACAGCTCACTAAGACCTAGGATATAGATTTTTTATGCACAAAATTTCATTTTTTATGACTTCTAACATCCTTAGATTCATAATGTATACCTTCCACATTCTTATTACTAATGCGTGTTTGCGGCTGTTTCTCCTCCTGTTGACCTTGTCCCATCAAGAGATGAAAGTGCTGAAAGCTCTTTCCCATCCACGTCTTTAATGGGGATTATGTCTACCCTGCAGAGACAGCTCTTCTCCAGTCACATGTTGACAGACTTCCAACCTGAGAGTTCCATTTTCTGGCACTATATTCAGCACATTGAATTATAAATGGGGCTATTCCCAAAGAACAGGCCATCTATTCCTCCTTCCCAATCTGTTTTTGGTCTAGAAGCTCTGCTGAAACCTATTCACCATAGTTGACGTGTTTGTATTTGAAATGCTGGTGGCATAGCTTCCAACCTCATAGTAACAGGAAAAACCACCACATTATCACAAATTGAGACACAAGTGATGAATCTTCGCATAGAATCCTTAATTACTGTAATTTGAAACAACTTTCCTTCCATTCTTTCCACTTGAGATACACTAAACTTATTCTTCTCTTTTGATTTTTCAACTCCAGATCTTTGCACATTTTATTATAATGCCTCATTCTGTCTTCTTGAATTTTCCTTTAAAATATCCTGTTTATTTTTTATTAAAAATAGGTATGGACAACAGAAAAGTGGGTGAAGGGAAACATTTGTCAGTGTAAGAAATGAAAAAAATAAGAATGATATGAATTTGTTCAAAGGTTCATGAGGGAGGGAGAGTGGAAGATGGAAAGGAAAAATGAGAAGCTGATACCACGGTCTCAAGTAGAAAGAAAATGTGTTGGCAATGATGATGCCAACAAATGTACAAATGTTCTTGACACAATGGATGGATGGATTGTGACAAGAGTTGTACTAACCCCCAATAAAATGATTTTTTAAATAGGTATGAGTCAACTAATAATATTCTTCTATGCTACTATGCTGGACTCCTGACATTTTGTAAATAGTGATTCTGATAGTTAGGTATCAAGGAAATATACAACAAATACTTTAGTAGAGGAAATCTTAATATAGCCTCTTCTAGACATTGAAAAACATTTTTATACACAAAATGTTAGCAGAATGTTGAGGATAGTTTCAAGCAGTTTGAGAGCTTTGACAATATAGAGCTGATATTATTTCATTATGACTAAACTATTAATTAAGAAGACAACATAAATTTGAGCGTTTATTTTATCCACTCGGCAAAAAGTTATTTCATATGTCTGCTCTCATTTTTCTTAGTCCCTTCTCCAAAGCAAATATGTACATAAAAGTAAAGTAAAATGACGGAATGGAAGACTGGTCTGCTGATGGAACTTCTTAAGATGAGAAATCACTTCTTTTTCAAAAATCAATAAGGTGTATCCAATCCTTGAGAATACTGACCTAGAATAAGTAGAGGGAGATGCAGAATGCACCCCACTGAGATTGAGTTTCCTAATTGCTGAGGTTTAAGTATTTACTTCTAGATTAAACAATTGGAGACTACTCCCAAAGCATCATCTCCATCATCTTCCAGATAGCTCCCCGGATGAGACTCTTGGCAGTAATGACAAAACTAATTATACAACATGGGGTTTGTTTTTCTGTGAAGGTCCTGGGAATTCACACTCAGGTATATACTGAGGAGGAGGAGAAAGTGCTTAGCTGTGCTTTGCAAGCCTATGCCTCTGAAATGCAGAAACCACTTCATACCCTCATCTTTTTATTATCTAGAAAAATAATTGCACTTTTTGTCTTGTTGTTCTTGGTATCTTTGATGAAAGATCTTAAGGTCTTCAAATCCCTGGGCAAAATAGTGATTGTCATTAACTGAGGTAAGTGCTGAGGAAGCTGTTCTCTAAAAATAAGAGTTACCCTAGCTTTTTTTTAAAACAACTCTATGCAACTTTCTTTTGAAAGTGGTAACATGTTTTTTTTTTATTTTGAAAAAAAAGTAAGAATTCCATAATTACCACTGACTCATAGAGGGTAATGTAAAGCAAGATAAAAAGTTCTGTTTCCCTGCTTTTCATTTTAGGGATTACATTCTACATATTTCCACAGGGTCCAAAAGAAAAAAAGAATTGAAGAAAATAGCTACAAGAAATAATTACTATCTACTAGGAAATCTAGGTAGATTGAAGAATTAGGGAAAGCAAGTTTGACTTCTGATGTCCCATAAATGCATTCTGTGCCTTGTTTTAACTTGAATAAAATTATCCAAATAGTAGAAGCTAAGGTTAGGGAATATCACAGAGATGGTTTTACCTGCTGAAAACAGACTCTTTAATCTTACTGCTAGCTGGGAGAAATAAACCCGGCCAGAAATCTTGGTCACCAACATAGAAACTGACTATGAGTTCTTCATAAGAAAGAAATTACCAACATGAACATAAATAAATGTACCTAATACCAATCCCAGAATGAACCCTGAGGAAAGTGTTTTCTTTTTTGCTTGTTTGTTTGTTTGTTTGTTTGTTTGTTTGTTTGTTTTGGGGGGGGCATCACTGCCCTCAGGTGGTAGGAGTAGGAGGCCCAGCCTTTGCTCCGTGGAGCTGGAATCGAACCTCCATCCCAGTGGACTGCAGTCCCGCGCACAACAACTACGCCACTGGGGCTCAGCCCGCGAAAGCGTTTTCTTATCTTATGTGAGGAGACCAAATTCAGCTTGGATCTTTCTTTTCTCTAAGTTGCTATGAATTTTTATTCATTGATAACCAGATACAAAATCAATCCATGCTATGAAACATGATCGACCCAAGATAAACCAGAGGGTGCAGTGGTTGTTGTTGGCAGCATAGAATCAGTTCCTCATTCATGCCCAACTGAATGGCATTTCTATGATCGGTTGCAGAGCAGATCCTTCTGATACATAAGGGTTTCATTGGCTGGTCTTCAAAAGGAAATCACCAGGCCATTTTTCTATAGTCTGGAAGTTCCACTGAATGTTGTTCAACATCATAGCAACACATGCACAAGTCTTTACTCCCAGTCTTGGTTGCACCTGACGTACATCGTCTGCCTTATGGAAAGCAGCCCAGCGGTTTCGTGGATCACATTTGGGGTCATTAACTGCAAGATCAACAAGTTCAACTCCACCAGTGGTTGCTCCAAAAGAGAGCAATGAGGCTGTCTGCTCCTGTAAAGATCCCCGTCTTGGACAGCCAAAGCAACAGTTCTACTCTGTCCTATGCCATTGCTGTAAGTCAGAATTGACTCAGGGACCGTGGGTTTGGTTTTCTCACCACTAGAAGACGAGGACTGCTTGTTCTCCTAAGGCCCTGCCACTTCACAGAGTTGAGATCTAGTTGAGTAACTTTCTGTCCCACACAAGAGAAATGAATGGAAGTCCCTGGTGAAATGATAGCTAGGACTCAACTGATGAAATAAAAAATATTTGTTTATTTAACAAGAAATTGCAAATCACATACTGCTGACAAGATAATATATTAGATATTGAGAATTAATAAAAGATTATTAACATTTGGCCCCATTCTCAGAAGTTTAATATTTGAGAAAGACAAAGAAATATTCATGAAGCAAAATATAAGGTAGTAAATTCCTTAGCACAGGAAAATCCCACCCTATAATTTTTAGAGTGTTATTCCTCATTTCTTCTATTTTAAAAGTTGTTTATGCCATTAGACATTAGCAGCACAGAGATGAAAAATACAGTCTCTGCCTTCATGAAGCTTAGCAAGTGCTAAAGATCCAAAAGAAGCAAACAGTTTCCATAGATGATAACAAGTTTGTATATACATATATACATTTGGATAATATAAAACAAGGTATCACTGCATAATTGGTGGTTCCAGCCACACTTTTTGCAGGAGGCCATCGTGAACAACCTTGTAAATGACAAGTGCGAGTTCCCCAGGTCTATTCCTCAATCAAGCAATCAACCAGTCAGTCAACAGGGAGAAAGCAGGCAGGGGGTTGTGGTTCTGCTCTTCTATGGTACCATCATGGTGATACACATGAGCCCTGGGTCCAGCCACTCCACCTTGATGCCTAAGATCATGACCTTGTTCTACGCAATGGTAACTCCTCTCTTCAATCCCCTAATTTATAGTCTTAGGAATAAGGAGATGAAAAATGCTCTGCGGAAAGTTCTGGAGATGTTTAAAATGTCCTTGAAAGTCTTGGTGCCAGATCCAGGAGAAGTGTGGAATCTCACAAATCGCAATAAATATTCTCTTACAACTTGGGGCTGTAGGTAGAGATTGATTATAGGAAAACCATCAGCTATAAGAATACTAAGTATATAAATTTTGTCATAGGAAAGAAGATGACCTTGTATTTTTACTCATTTTTCAACTATATTCTTTATAAGTTTCATTGTGATGTCTTTGAAAGCAGGGGAAGCTTGGTATCAAAAGATCTGGATTTGCACTAAATTTTTCCATTATCAACTGTGTAAATTTGCCATGTCTCTTAACTTCAACTATAAAACAATAATGAGAATTTCTACAAGAAATAGATATTAGGAGGGAGGGAGGGAGGGGAGAAATGAGGAGCTGATACCAAGGGATCAAGTAGAAAGCAAATATGTTGAGAATGATGAGGGCAACAAATGCAAAAGTTATTACATTGAAGCCTCATGCTAATAGCTATTTCTTTTTTAAAAATCATTTTATTAGGCACTCATCTAACTCTTATCACAATAGCTATTAGTCTGAGGCTTCAATGTAATAATGGTTATTAAATTTCCTAAAATATTCATTAAGGTGAATAAAGCACTCAATAAATGCAAGTGGAGTATAAATTTGGATACAGTCTGGATTCTCATGTTCTTTTTAAGAATCTCAAGAAATTGCAGGTCCTCCTATGAAAAGTTACTATCTCATTACCTTTTGCAAAAGCATGTACAACTGACCTCAGTCTTCTGTGGAGGTACAGTGTAGATAGGAGTCCTTCATGTGAATTCAAAATATATTTTCAACCAGCAGGAAAAAGAAACTTGTTTGCTTCATATTAAATTTCTGATGTATTCTCAGAACAATAGAAATGGTTTCCAAACTGGTTTTCTATACCCCCTGGGTCTACTTGAAAACTTTCCAAGGAATGAACAAGCCTATCCATTCCAGATCCTCATTTAAATCATACATTTCCCTTCAACAAATCTGCCAAGGAACACACCTATGGTAGCAATTCCAAGAAGTCTTAGGTCATACACCCTCTTGTTGATTTGTTCTTTTTCCACTTCCCTTTTTTTTATTCTTAAAATGATTCACTGAACAGACATAGAAATATCTAATGACAGCATTAAATTAAATAATTTTAAGGCCTGGTGGTGTAAAGAATGGGTTACACACTGACCTGGTAACCAATCGGAAGGTCTGTAGGTAAACCCACCAGCTTCTATGAGACAGTCAGCTTCCATAAAAGTTTAAAGTCTTAGAGAACCAAAGGGGCAGTTTGATTGTCCTTCCTGATGTTTCTGGGTGGGAAGGGACATCATGGCCGTGAGTTTAGCTTGAGGCTAATACTGTCTGTCAGTCAGAATCCATCCGAGGGAGTGGATTGGCTTTGCTTGGTTTTACTCTCCTTAATGTGAAAGCTAAGCTAATACATCCTTTTACAATAAACTCACATTCACTATCAATTCTGATACCCTACAGGACAGAATAAAACTTATCTGTGGATGTCCAAGACTATGAAGCTTTATAGAAGTAGAAAGTCTCATCTTTCTTCTGTGGAGTGGCTGGTGGTTTCAAGCTGCTGACCTGTGGTTAGCAGCTCCACAATAATTCATTATGCCACCAAGACTCCTCCCTCTTAGCATCGTGTTGATAAACATTTGTGCTTCTGCACAGACAGAACACACAGCATGCATTCTACTACTTCTTTAATGCTTTCTCCCCTCACAATCATGACCCTAGCTCTAATTTAAATATCAGGCTAGACAGGAGCAGGTACCCTGGTACAGATAAGAGTGCTTGACACACGGAATATCCTCAAGAACAGCAATGGGAGTAGCGCAATAATGAAGGTATGGAGAAGGTGGGGGGAGAAGGGAAAGTAACAGGGAACTGACCACAATGATCATAACAGGGGGGACAAAAACAGCAATGTGGGCAAAGGGTGACAGAGGGCAGTGTGAGATATGAAAATAATTTATAATTTATTAGAGGTTTATGCAGGTGGGAAAGTAAGAGAGGGAGGGGGTAAAGAGCAGCAGAGACCAAGGGCTTAAACAGAAAGAAAATGCTTTGAAAATGATGATGGCAATAAATGTAAATATGTGCTTGATAAAATTGATGCATGGATTATTATATGAGCCATAAGAGCCCCCGATAGAATGACTTATATTTTTTAAAAATTAAGTATGTCAAGATAAGGCTAAGACAAATCAAGAGACCAGAGGTCTTTTAAAAACATAAATCCAACAATTCTCATTAAAGAAAGAGAGAAAGAAATTCATGTTTAACACCATTCAAAGAAGGTATTATAGTTCAGATTGTCCCAAAAGAAGAAACTGAGGAAGTGACTTTTATCAGTAGTTTATTGGGGAAAAGCCTGCAAAAGAAAGTATACAAGAATAAAAAAGCCTACTGTAACCAATAGGAACTTGATTCCATTGGAACCTCTCAGAATTGTCCACCTACATAACATAGGGGCTGGGGAGGGGGGGAGGTTATTACTTAAACTGTACCTGTTTGTTTCTAGGGACATTAATTAGTCCATATTTCAAAGATGCATGAATCGGTGGCCAAGCCAGCAGTCCTAGAAAGAAAGCAGAAAGACACAGAAACCTGTCTTGAGGCCGGAGGGGTGAACTTCTAAGAGACTGCCCACAATCAGCGGATTTCAGCAGACTGTAGATCTGGAAACCAAACATGGAGCCTCAAAAAAGTCACTTGAATTCAAACCTGAATCCACCTAACTGTATAAACTCAGATGTCCAAATTTTCCATATGTAAATTAGCAATAATAATACGACTTCCTTCAAAGTGTTGTTCGAAGGGCAACCTAAACCAAGCCTCCTATCAGGGTGACTGTCAAAGTGGGAACACAAAGACACTTTTGTTGTTGTATTCCTTGCTTTCATCCACAGGAGGATTTATTCTCAGAACTTTATCTCGTCTGGGAGTGACTTCCATCCAAAAAAATCATACTGGCCTTCCCCCTTGCTATAATATAGCCCAAAACATGGAGACTAGAACAAAGAGTTAACTTATCAAATGACTTCAATTCGGACTAGCGACAGGGAGACAAAGAGATCCTAGCAGTTGGTGTATGTCATCAAGTGAGTTCCAACTCCTAACAAGCCTACAGAATAGATTGAAACCGCTCCATAGAGTTTCCTAGGCTGTATATCTTTACAGAAGCAGATTGACACATCTTCTCGCTTACACTGTTGACTGAGGGATTCAAACCACCAGCCTTTTGGTTAGCAGCCAAGTTTTAACCGTTGCACCAACAAAATTCCATTTATATAGTACTACTGATACATAGAGTGTACTAGATAGCTAGAGTGTACTACTTACTAATACAGACATTCCTAGGGTACGGCGAAGACACTCCAAAGAAACCAAATGCATCAGAATGAAGCTGATTCCAATTTATAGTTACTCAAACAAGATTTCTGTAGATTAAACCCCCCAAAATATAAACCCACTGCACTCAAGTTGATTCTGACTCTTAGGAACCCTATCTTGGGTTTCAGAGACTCTAAATCATTATAGAAGCCAACAGTCTTGTCTTTCTTCTCTGGAATGGCTTGAAGGTCTGAATTGCTGAACTTTTAGCACCCAAACACTTACCCCACATTGCCAAAAGACTGAGGAAGATGAACAATGTGAGTTGTGAGCTTGTGCACTTGGAAACATTAAATGATATAGTATTAAAAACTAGTGTCCCTATGTTAAAAGAACACAAGCCATGTGGGAAATTATATAGTCAAAGCACTTTATATTAAAAAAGATGGGAGAAGAAACAACTTAGAAATAAACAAAAATTATGATCATAAAGTGTTGCAAGAACATTTAAAAATTATTCTCATAACCTTTGCTTCATGAAAATGAACCAGAATTCCCTTTCAGATTTCCACTTAAAGAGTTTATTGCATAATATAAATTTGTAATTTACTGAAAAAAATAGAGCTGAAAACAAGGGGCAGCACTGGAGACAGATTGTGGGAATTGTGCCCAGTCTGACCCCATAAATACACCGAGGTGTAATAGGATGGGAGTGCAACAGAGCAGCAAGAGAAGCAAAGAAACAAAGTTCCCAGGAATTCTGAAAATACACTTTAGACTCAGGAGAACAGAGCTTGGCACTGCCTCAGACCCACTGGGAAAAATTCATAAGGGACTGCAGACAGTCGTGAAACTATTCATAAATTTTATTTTCATCCCATGTCTATCTATATAAGATAGGCAGGATAAACAATTCTGAGGAAATACAACAGAATCAATGGTTCAAGGAGTGGGGGACGAAATGGAGGGAAAGATGTGGGGGATGAGAAGGGGTGACCCAACAAATCCAGGGTCAAGGGAACAACAAGAAATTTAAAATCAATGACAAGGAAAGCATAGAATGCCAGGTGGGGTTTGATCAAGTGCAATGTAGCCAAGATAAAGTATGAAGAGCTGAATGTTGAATATGATAGTGGAACAGGAGGAAAGTAAAAGGAAATAGAGGAAAGAACTAGGAGGCAAAAGACATTTATACAGGTATTAACACAGGGATGTACATATGTAAATATATTAGTATAGAACAATTGGGATTTAGGTCTATGTACATATATTCATAGGTTAAGTATTAAGGTAGCAGATGGGGACTGGGCTTCTACTAAAGTCCTCCCTCAATGTAAGAAAAATCTGTTCTAATAACCTGGCACTCTGTGATGCTCACCTTCCCAACACAATCACTAAAGATAAAATGGTTGCATAAGCTAACGTGAAGAAAGCAGATGGTGCAGCCATTGCCATGAAGAGCCCCCTGTATCCACACAGAAAAAGCACACCAGCCTGTGGAATCCAAAATGACTGGTAAGATCCAAAACTGCAAAAAGCAATAGTACTAGTGTCTCCATTCTAAATACCCAGGTGACAGAAGGCTAAGGTAGCCCAAAATCTATTTCCAGGGTCTCTACATGGGAGGAACCTCTGGTGAATCCTCAACGTCATTGGTTAGCGATGCCCACGGCCAAATATCATATAAAAAAAAATTCTCAAGTGAACTTTAGCACCTGTACTTAGACTGGAATACCACTTTCTGAAACTTGATCACCATAGGGAGCCAATGTATAATTATTCTATAATCTAATCATCCCTTAAATCAGATCAAGATCTTTATGAGTTTTATATGGTCATTTTATATGGATGATTATTGGTTGTCTGACCTAGCATTGCATATTTCTCTGTATAAACACATTGGGCTGGGTGGAATTACAAAGGCAGTAACAAGTGGGACTGTTTGTTAACTGGGGATACAGGAAGGGATGATATAGGAAGTAGGGAGTCAACATCAATAAGAAAAAAAAAATTTTTAATTCCAAAGTTGATTGTGATGAGTGTTACATAGCCCTTCTTCACATGTCTGAACTGTGGTTATGTTCATTATAGCGCAATTAGAAAAAAATCCAGAGTTAGGGAAAAACAACAACAAACAAACTAAAAAAAGATGTCAAAAGTTCACACTTTATGTGTAGAATAGTAGAGAAGAGACAGGTGAGGAAGAGAAGCCTTCCATGCTGTGGCGGACATGCTTATGTTAATTTCATGATTAAGATGTAGGGGTGGAGTCTAGCCTATTAATCTGGAGGTAGCCATTGAGTAACCAATAAGGCCTCTGTGTTGACATAACTTTCTCCTGAGACTTCTGGGAAATCTCGCGATATTTCCCTCATGAAAATAAGAAGCTATCTCCCTGGTTGTTGGAGTTAGTTTCAGAGACAACAAAGTACAGATAAGACAAGATGGCAGCATCTGAGGAGCCGGCGGAGAAGTCATACAGTCTTGCCCTGATGGAACCAGACCTCTGAAGTTGGAGAGCCTACATGGAGACCCCTGCCAGCGCTGAGTTGCTTCTACCACCACTGGATGCTGTCGATGGACCCTTAGTCGGAGAAGCGAGGAGCCATGAGAGGACTCCTGCCAGCGTCAGGACCCTGCACCCACTGACCTGTGACTTCATGAGTTGGAAGGAGACATTATAGACCGGTATCGGACATATGAGCTAATATCAGATTTGTGACATTGTACTGGACTGGGTTGGGATGCTTTCTTAATGTCCTATTCCTCTTATATATAAACCATACCCTTATATCCATGTGCATGTCTATGGATTTGTTTCTCTAATTTACCCAGACTAACACACACGCCAAGGCCATGCTTTCATCCAGAAAGAACTTCCCTTGCATTTTTCAACACCAAAAAATAAGGACTTGGTGGTACCAACTTCTAAAAACTCTCAAACTAGGAATCAATTTTTCTAAAGTATCCTATCAGCCTGTCACTTTCTGCACCCTCCTCACCCTTCTTCGGGGTCCTCTTCTCTCTGGGCTGGGGGCTGAATTCTTAGCCAAGCTTCTGCGTTTCTCTGGAGCACATTCTGTTCAATCTGCCTCTCCACGGCATCCTTCTAGGCCCTCAAGCTGCCACGCAAACGCAGAGGCTCTCATTTCTACATTTGGCTCTGTCTTGTGGCCTAGAGAACACAAGCGGGTGAGCAGAATGACCCACAGGACACCACATTCATGTGAGTGTTACTGTCTGTGGATCCTACTCTGAACATCTTCACGAGTGTGTCTTTGACTTTGTGGCTGAGGAGTGAGCTCTCTGAGAGGACAGTAAGGTACATGTCAGGTGCTGGGAACCCCTTGCTTCCTCCCTGCTTCCTGAGAGGGTGCACTCCCTCAACCCTGGTGCCCCACACAGCACACACCTGTCCCCAACTCAGCACCCTCCTTTCTGTGGGGCCCTGAACACAGGCAGAGGAAGAGACAGGATCATGCATGTACCCCACGATGTCCCAGGGAACAGTATGAGTTCACTTCCCACCCTGGGCAGAGAACGACTCAACAGACATCCTTATCGAAACTCGACTGCTGTCCCTGGCTAGGATTTCCCAGCAGCATGGTCATTTTACTGAGTCCTATAAATTAGGTGATCTACCCTGTCTGGGATGGGGGATTCTCTAGGATACTTTAACCCATTAATTTTTATCCCAGTAGTTTTAAGTTTTTATTCAAATAATTGAGATTATTTGTAAGTGCAGCTGTCATCATGAATGCTACTATTTTTTTTTTGCATCACTACCCTGGTGGGAGTAGGAAGCACAGCCTTGCTTCTGGAGAGCTGCTGCTGGATTTGAACCGCCAACCTTGTGGGCTGCAATCCCGCACACAACCACTGCACCACCGGGTCTCAGCCTTTTTTTTTTTTTTTAATGAATGCTACATTTTAAGCATATCTCCAAACCCCTTTTAGAGAAAGTTCTACTAGTTAAAATGTGCCCCTCCCATCACCAACACCTCCATAAATAAATAAATAGATAAATAAATGTTGAAGGTGCACAGTGTGAAACCACCAGACACTCCGCCACAGAAAGATGGGGCACCTAATGAAACCACAGCAAGCCTTCCAAAAAGTCTCTTCTGATTTCTCCAAATGTTGTCGTCAATGTCCTACAATGGCCTATCCCTCCCTCAACATTTCCCTCACCGGGCTCTCATCATTGCCCTTCTGCCTCTTCCAAAACAATGGGCACTTGAAATATTGCTCAACTGCACTTCTGGACTTTTGATGGCACAGCATATTACAGTTTCTCAAACTCTTTTGAATAGTCCTTAGAATCCCTATTTGCAAATAATGATGCCACAAAAAAAGCTGCTTTGACTCTCATTCCTCAGAGAACATGAAATCATTAAACTTTTAAAGATGTGTAGACTATAGAGGCCAAGTCCCAGATGAATACGTGATGAGGGAAATGCATGCTTAACTGTTGTACACTAATAAAGCTCTATTTGGCTGAAGACAGAAGCCATTTAAGATTCCTCAAACAGCTGCTTTAGGGATTTGGTCCCGATCATCTTTTGAGCATTGCGGAGGCTCTTGACCTCTGGGTGTCAACCCACTTCCATTGCATAATTTCTTCTTGAGGGTTTCATGCTGCCCCTAATTTAGGATATTTTAAAGAGAGCTGCATATTACTGGATGAAGCACAAACAGCTGGCACCTCGCCATTTCAAACGACACACCAGAGCACAGGAGCTGACAGTAGGTTGGAGGAAGACATAGATTCGAAAAGTCTGTGTTTGTGCTCAAAACATCTGCACTCAGAGTTTCTGGGATTTATATCACTAACATTACCAATCACACACACACAAAAAAACTCACTAAACACCCATGCATGATCCTTCCTATCTTTTCCATTAGATGCGAAATGAAGGGAATTTACTCATTTACTCAAAAAAGGATTGGACTTCTATCGCTCAGATTCAGTCATGTGACTTTTGTTTCAGTTTGCACTAGCACATAAGGAAAATTAATCCTGACTATTTAGAGAAGAAGTGTAGTTTTTATTTTCAAAAATGCAGCTTCTTACTTATCTTTCCTTTTGAAATTTCCTTTAAATGTGAAAGACTAAACATAAAGGAAGACCATTTCTATCAACAGAAGCTATTGCAACATCATGATCTTCATAGTCAGTGTTGGTAAGTAATATATGGAATTGCATTTGTATGATGCCTATGGCAACAACAAGTAGTTTTAATTTAAAGCAATGCCAGTTTACTCCAAAAGATCTCTGCTTCCTTTGCATCTTTTTATGACATAGCAATACCTCTAATTGAGATGCACATGGTCACATTATACCTAAAATCTCCTCTCCTGGGTCTATTGCATGATAAGATGGTTTAGGTAAGAAGCTACTACATTTACTAAGTGACAATTTTGTGAATCAATCCTAGTTGGAAATTATCATGTATCATTCCTGACACAAACCAACAAGCTCACAAAATGAGTTTAACTTTGCTTCTTTGTGTGTGTGTGTGTGCATACTAATATGATGCCACAATGTGTTTTTTAAATATATATTTTATTGGGAACTCTTACAACATTTAATACAACATTAGTATTAAGCATATTTGTACACATGTTGTCACATTCATCTACATTATCTACTTGAACCCCTGCAGCATAAACTCCTCTTCTCTTTCCTCTAGTTCTTTATTTTTTTAATTCCAACTCCCTATATTTCCCCTCCCCCCTTCTCCTCGCCCATGAACTTCCAATAACTTACAAATTGTTATTACCTCTTCATCTCTTACACTGTCTAGTGTGTCACTTCACTCACTCCCCAGTTGTCCACACCCCAGAGAGGAGGTCATATGTAGATCTGAGAAATTTGTTCACCCTTTCTACTCCACCATCCCTCCACCCTCCCAGTGTCACCATTCCCCACTAGACTCAAGGGATTATCTACCCTAAATTTCCACTCCAAGTTTTCGACTCCAATGTGCATCCCCTGGCCTAGCCAAATCTGTCTGGCAGAATTGGGATAATGACAGTCAGTGGAAGGGAGCATTTGAGAACATTTCCTTGCTACTACACTGCACCTACACTGGCTCATCTCCTCGCTACAACCCCTCTGTAAGAGGATGTCTCTTCACTTATTGATGGGCTTTGGGTCCCCAATCTGAACTTCCCCTCACTTATAATGACATATTTTTTAGGTCTTTGATGCTTGATACTGGATCCCTTTGACACCTCGTGGTCATACAGACTGTTGTGCTTCTTCCATGTGGGCTTGCTTCTTAGCTAGATGGCCACGGAGCAAGAAAGAGATTCAGATGTAGGCAAAAGTTGATTCTGTCCAGAAACAGGGTACATGGTCAAGAAAGGGTGGACTAAATTATTATTTTAATGGATGGTC
>PVJH01010113.1:32457-75188 GCA_004026705.1 Nesogale talazaci | reverse complement strand
CACCTGAGTCCGACCATCATAAAGGTAAAGACCAAAGAACTAGATAGGTGAGGCTCACAGAGTCATTTCTCTCTCCTCCCTTCAATTAATCCCACGGGTGTTTATCAGCCAGGTTGGCACAATAAACCTCCACTATCTCAGTCACTTTGAGTTCGTGTTGACTCAATGGCAGCAAGTTCTGTTTGGGTGTGGTTGGTTTATTTGGAAGAGTTCAGGTGCGCAGCCTACATTCCAGCCAGCACTTCCACTCCCCGTATAAAAGAACTGAAAACAGGATGGAAAAGCAAGGCAAAAGGGATGCACCAGGGGAGTTTAAACTTGGGTTGCTAAAAGCTGGTACATGGAATACCCACTGACGTCCCATTGGCTAGCACGCGGCACATGTCGATGCCAAGATTTGTGTTCTATGTTCTAGGCAGCCATGCCTGGAGATCAAAGGCTCATTCTAATGGAAGCAGGAAGCAGGAGAAGCTATGGGATAGCAGGCCACTGCTACAGCTGTGTTTCAACCATTTCCAACCATACAACCCATTATAAATTGCATTCTCTATCAAAGTTGTACTTTCTTCATTTCTACAGTACTTTGGGAAAATAGATGAAAACCGTTAAAACAGAAACCATTGCATTGTGTTTAAGGAATCTCAGGACACCACGATCTTTGTTTGGTGGTGGTGGCGCAATTACTGCTGGATAGAGTCTGACGATCCTCCACTTCCGGCGTCCCAGAAACAAGAGGGCGCTCCTTGCTCCTGCATCACCGCCAGGACAGGGCACAGATAGGATGGTAGGATGTTCACTGGCTGCTCTGGGAAGCAGCGCAGCAGATCCTCTTCCGACTCCACCTCACTGCTAAAGCTCTTGGGAAACCTGCTCCACAACGGAGCAAGGTGCAAACCCTGCTGGCACCGAGATGGTGGCCATAAGCGAGGCGCGTGGCGGGGGAAGGCTAGAACTTTACCACTGAATCCCCAGTGTCCCCAAGGGCTCCGACAGAGGTCAGTGAGGCTAACCGCCATCATCACAAGGTTGAGCATTAATTTTCTGAGAGCTTTGTCTTTGCTCTAAAGTTACTATTGTAAAGAATTTAAATCTTGACTTTCCACATATTAATAAGGAGTGGTGTGTGTGTGTGTGTGTGTGTTGTGTGGCAGTTCCAGCCTCAGGAACTCACAGGGGGTCCGTGAGTCGGCATTGACTCAGGCCGTGAGAGAGGTGGATGTGTCTGCTGAAATGTAGCAATACATAACGGACAGAAGAGAAAACCCAAAACGCGAATAAAATCAGAACGTCGGGGAAAAGAGAGGAAATGAATCACAACCATTGACTTTCAGGATCTCCCCACGTCCAATGAAATGACACCAACCAAAAACCAAAGTCACTGGCATCGAGTCGATTGTGACTCATGGCAACCCTTGAGCCCAAAGGTAGAAATCCCCGTGGGTTTCCAAGATAATAGAACGCATGACTGGGTTGAGCCCCGGTGGTGTCGTGGCTGTGTGCGGGACTGCAGCCCACAGGGTTGGTGGTTCAAATCCAGGAGCAGCTTTCCAGAAGCAAAGCTAGACTTCCCACTCCCACCAGGAGGCAATGATGCCCCTCCCCAATGAATATATATATAATTATAAATATATATGTATTACAGATATATATTTTTATATATATATTTATTTATTTATATATAAAACACATGACCTGAGCAAAGTGCTCTGTCTTTCTCCTGGGGAGCAGCAGGTTGTCTGGAAATGCTGACCTTCCTGTTAGGAATCCCATGTGTAACTGCTACCAGGGCCCCTCAAAAAGAGGACAGTATAACTACATGGGGACTGTTGGCTTGCTCCACAAATTCACCCTCCAAACTCAGAAACCAAATCGATTCTGAAGAACACTCCAAGGCAGTACTCTGGCGAGAAAACAGCGTCACGCATCTATCCTCTGATACAGCCCTACCTGACTGCTTGTCATCTGCACAAACTAAATCAACTGCAATAACAAGAGAATTCTCGATTTGAAAAAAAAGAACCCCCTGAAATAAAGGACTTAAATTTGCTGAATGACAGGAGTACTTCTGCCAAACTGGATGAAAACAAACCCCACAAAGGCACATCATTGAGAAATTCAAAGGCTCATCATTGAGAAGTTCTAACAGGAAGAGGCACTTTCAACAATCTTTCAGAGTAGAGGGGAGGGAGGTGGGGGGCGGGGAGAATGGGAGAGACATGGGCATAAGAAAAGCATCCAGAATCACAGAGGCACCCAAATTGACACTGGAGCCAAGGAATGCCTGCAACATCTCAAGGGAACATCCCTTCCGATCCTGGATCCTACACTTGGCTCTGCTTGTTAAAATGCAAAGGTATTTTTAAGCATGTTAGATATGAAGACCCATTTCTCTCTCCTGTGCAATCTCCTCAGCCATCCACTGGGGGCTTCACTCCTATGGGGGGAGGAAATGATAGCCTAAGGAGAAGCTCCCAGACAAGGGAGCAGATAATAGTGATGGAAGGTTCCAGTACAGAGCTGTGCAGGAAGCAAAGCAGGACTGCAGGACTCAGAGGATGGCTCTGACAGAGCATGTCTTGAACCGGAGGGCACTGAGAAGGGGCAATGGAACAAACAAAATATTGGACAATAAAAGTTACAGGAAAGGAAATATAACCCTTCAATGCTATATGGCTCTACTGTACGCTAGGCTCTAGCATCTCAAAAGGTTTACTGATGCAGACATTTAAATACCTCAAGCTGGCTGAGCCCCGGTGGCGTGGAGGTGGAGTGCAGGACTCCGGCTCACTGGCTTGGCGGTTCAAATCCAGCAGCAGCAAGGCTGGGCAGCTCCCACGACCTCCCCCAAAAATACCACATGCTGACTTAACCAAAGTAATAACTTTGGAAGGTTGGGGATGTTACATGATGGACAGCCAAAAGCAGTGCTGCAAAATCACAGAAATCTTTATGAAAGAAAAATATTAAAATGTGAACTGGCTCTTTCTTGATATACCCATCACATAAGGTAGTGTGTTCATGTCTCTAGTCCCTAGCTCAAGAAGTCTGAGCTCTTTCCCACCTCAAAGTGGCACTTTGGAGACCCTCCAGGACTCCTCTGAAATGTTTTTGAGATTTGGGAACAAAAGTACCTCAGAAGGAGCAAGACCAACAGTTACAATTTCCCAGCAGATGTTTCACACGGCAACCCTTGTGACTCTTAGAGAATGAGCGGGTGTGCTGCAGTGATGGACAAGTTCCTTAGTGAGAACTCCCTGGATTTCTTCTCATCGATGCAGTTTTGAGTGTTCTTAGAATTTCTTCATAAGCAGTCACTGTGACCCTCCTGTTTCGTTCACGGAAAACCTACCCAGGTGAGTCCATTAAAAGAAAAACAAAGCAATCAATGTCTCCAACTTTCTGAGCTGTTCTCTCCAGTGGACCTCTTACCCACCCCCCGCCCCCACCACCACCACCACCACGCAGCCAATGTTCTTATTGAACCTTGTTCTTTGTGTCCTAGGAGTGACCCAAGACTCAGGTCCCATTTGATTCAGTAAGTCATAAAATCTTCGTTTAGCTTTACTCTTGCTGTTGGACAAAGCAGGTCTCTGAGTTGGCCGATCAAGTGCATCGTGGTTAGTGACCAGAGCCACACACTCACTGTGGCTCCTTGTGAAAGAGCCAGGCCCAGGGTATGAGACAGCAGTTTCTCTCTGTATCCATCATCTCTTGGTACATATGGATTGTCACCACCAGTGCCTGGACTTCTGCCACAGTCTATTCATTCACTGAGGATTTTCCTCTCTTAACTCATTGCTGAGGTCTTTCCTACTTTCCTTAAAGCACTGGATCCATCTGAAAAATGGATTTCATGTGGAGCAGTATCCACCTAAAAGATGGTGTAAAGCTTATGTGGTATGGAAAGAGGCCCATTTTGATTGTGTAAAATACCCGATACTTGCGTCATTTCTTTCCAAGACAAAAAAGTACTTTATGGTAGGGCAGAGCCCCTAAAGAACTCCTAAAGCAGCAGTTCTCAACCTGTGGGTTGTGACCCCTCTGGGCTCGAACAACCCTTTCACAGGGGTCACCCAATCCATAGAAGTATCAAAATTAGTTATGAAATAGCAACGAACGAAACCACATGAGGAACTGTATTAAAGGGTCGTGGCATTAGGAAGGTTGAGAACCACTGTCCTGATGAGACCAAGACAAAGATATTACTCAGAGACAGAGTGTGCAGTCATTCATCAAGACACTTTTAAACAGCTTTTGTTTGAAATAAACCTGGAATCTACGGCCATACCACCCTGAACGCACCTGATCTCGTCTGAAATAAACCTGGAACCCTAGTAATAACACATTGTGACTCACATTCATATATTTGGTAACTTCTAGGGACCTAAACCAGAAGAAAATAAGGGTGTACTCTTTAAAGGCAGTCGTTTGTAGTATTTCTGTTAAAGCAATACTAGGGTGCTAAGATAGAGAGAGGCCTCATGCACTGTCCTCCGGTTAATTCCAACTCATAGTGACGCTATATGAAGCCCAGTAGAACTGCCCATGTGGGTGGGTGAGGTCGTAATTCTTTATGGGAGTAGAAAGTCTCGTCTTTCTCCTAAGGATAGCTGGTGGCTTCAAACTGTTGGCTTTGGAGAGTCAGCAGCCCCAGCAAGGCTCCCAAGGAGAGGGCAGATCCTCTGAAAATAAAAAACTGGAGCAAAAACAAAGGATACCCCACCCCTTATCCTTCTGAGCAACCTCTTCTGGAAAATTTGACTCTTTCAACTCTGTGGACACTACATTTTTTGTAAAAATTAAAACTAAAAAAAAATAAATAAATAAAACGGGGAGGTTCCTGGTGGGAGGTTTTGTGTGTGTGTGATTCCACAGGGAGTAGAGCAGGGAGGGGCAGTCTGAGGAGCTCAGGGGAGCTGGAAGGACCAAAAGTGATCCTGCATTATGACTTATGGTGCATGCACCCACCCTCCACCAGATATCACAGTCACCAGAAAATGTGAGGCGAAGGGACCCAAGCGACTTAGACAAAGACATCATGCTTGTCGCATACACCCCTCCTGACATTATCTCAAAAATTAGAGCTTGTAACCTCAACTTTATTTAATGGCCTACAATAGGTCTAAACTTTTTTTGGGGGGGGGCATCACTGCCCTCTGGTGGTGGGAGTAGGAGGCCCAGCCTTTGCTCCGGTGGAGCTGGAATTGAACCTCTATCCCAGTGGGCCGCAGTCCTGCACACAACCACTACGCCGCCGGGGCTCAGCGTCCAGATCTAAATTTTTTTTAATGTCCTCTACTAAACCCTTTTTGGAGAAGAATACCATTAAAACTAAGTTTTCTCACCTAGTGTGAGAAAAAGCAGATGTCCTTTATCCCCAGGGTATGAATTTGGAAGTCTTTGGATTTTGGGTTCAAAATGTTTTACTTTAGAAGTTTTTCAATAGCTGGTAACTTAAAACTACCATAGCGTTGCAATTTTTAAACTCTTTCAAAATCATTCATTGTTTCTTAGCTTTTTCTGACATCTCTGCCCTGCAAACATAGTTTAGCCTTAGGAAATAAATGTTAGTGAAAATTTTTGTCTTGTGTCCAACCCGCATTATTTTCTTAAAGTGTTCAGTCACTTAAGTTTTGAATTGATATCAGTGAACACTCCATGAATTCTGGTCTAAGAAGTTTTTCTATGCACGTATATTTTCCGTTTCTCAACAGAATTTAAAACTCTATACCATTCATTAAATTAGTGATATTATAATTACCAAATGTCCCATGGAAGTTATTTATATTTCTCAAGAAATTAATTTATTGTAATGATGATTATACAACTCTCTTAATGGTTGAACTAATGAATTGTAAAAAATGTGAATTTGGAGTCAATAAAACTGCTTGAAAAAAGAAACTGAAAATACTGCCTTTAACGCTGACCCGGGAAATATGTAAACCATAAAAAGATGTTGAGCTCGCATTTCATCATAAAGCTACATATAAGAACAATTAGTTCTTATGATGTGGCCCTGCTCAATACAGGAACTGACTACTGAAGTCACAGGTGCTGGCGCAACATGTGGTGAAGTAATCAGATGGTACCCAGCTATGAGAAAGAATAGCACCTGGGGTCTTCAATGTCTTAAAACAAGCAGTCACATGGGCAAGGTGTCAGCTAAGGTGGAAGAATCCTATTGCCAATGTGATCCAAGGACTATTAGAATATAAAATCCATGATCAGAGCCAGGCACTGAAGTAGAGCTTAAATTCTGAGCAGCCAGTTTGCAGAAGGCTATGGATGATGGATGACAGAAGAATCTCGAAATCCATTTGCAGAGCCCCACTTGGATGCAGCCTTCACTGAATTCCTTCAGTACTTTAGCCAGGGATATAAAGAGTTTTCTCCTCAAATAGAGTGCTCACTGCAAAGTGGATTCCTGCACACAGAGCTAAGCTACAATTTAACATCTTACCGTTTGTTTTCCTTCCTGACCCAAGTTCTGGTTTTCATCATTTACTGCTTTCTTTTGGATTGCAGTCTTGTTGCTAAAGCAATTTTGGGGTTTTTTGTTTGTTTGTTTTCCTTTGTTCTAATACTTTTATTTGGGGCTCACACAACTCTAATCACAATCCATACATAAGTCCATTGTGTGTCAAGCACATCTGTACATCCACTGCCCTCATCATTCTCACAATTACTTTCTATCTAAATCCTTAGCATCAGCTCATTTTTTGCCTTCCCTCCCTGCAAAGCGCCCCCCCTTAAACCCTTTAAAATTTACAAATTACTACTCTGTCATATCTTACACTGTCCAATGTTTCCCTACTTTCCCATTGACCTTACCTCAGGAAGGAGGTTATGTGTAGATCTTTATAATCAGTTCCCGCTCTCGGCTCCACCTTCCCAGTATTGCCACTCTCATCACTGGTCCTGAAGGGATCATCTGTCTTGGATTTCCTGTTAGCAGCTCCTGACTGTGCCAGGGTACGTCCTCTGGTCTAGCCAGATTGGTATGGAAGAACTGGGATGGCAGTGGGAATGAGGAAGCATTGAAAAACTAGAGGGAGTTGTAAGTTACAACACTGCTACACTACACCCTAACTAGTTTATCTTCTCCCTATGACCCCTCCGTAAGGAGAAGTCCACTACCTAAAGATGGACTGTGAGTCCTCCACCTATACTCCCCCTCATTACACTAATAAATTTTTAGTTCATTGATGCCTGATACCTTTGACACCTCGTGGTCACACAGACTAGTGTGCTTCTTCCATGTGGGTTTTACTGTTTCTGAGCTACATGGCCACTTGTATATCTTCAAGCCTTTAAGACCCCAGACACTATATCATTGGATAGCCAGGCACCATCAGCTTTCTTCACCACATTTGTTTTGAGCGATCCCAAAAGGGAAGGGGGGCCCACAATGATATGATTTTATGTTCTTTGATATTAGATTCCTGGTCCCTTTGACTCCTCGTGGTCACACAGGCTGGTGTGCTTCTTCCATGTGGGCTTTGTTGCTTCTGAGCTAGATGGCTACTTGTTTATCTTCAAACCTTTAAGACCTCAGACACTAACTTTTGATAGCCGAGCACCATCAGTTTTCTTCAGATTTGCACATGCACACATTTGTCTGCTGAGGCAATTTTTGGATAAGATTTTCTTTATATGGTATCTAGGGCAGGCAAATAAAGTAGAAAGAGTAACTTCAGATTTGCACATGCACACATTTGTCTGCTGAGGCAATTTTTGGATAAAATTTTCTTTATATGGTATCTAGGGCAGGAAAATAAAGTAGAGAGAGTAACTACATTAATAGTTTCTTAGGATTATGGCAAGAGAGGTAGGAAGGAAACAAAAAGCTAATAATAATGAAGACAAGAATGAAGAAATGTGTTGATGATTATACAATTTTTTGCTTTATTTAAACCACAGAACCATATAGTATATGAATTATCTGGCAATGAAACTTTTAAAAAGTAAACTTTCTGACATTCCATGGAAGAGGGAATGATAGGCAGAGTGCGCAAGTTATATCCCCTACCAGATATTTCCCTATCTTGGCCCTATCCCATCCCACAGGAGTCAAGGGGAGCATTAGTCCCCCAAAACTAGTTAGCTGTTGCCCTTTCCCCAGCTACAGAGACACGGAGTCACCTTGACACAAACCACCACACCTTGGCATCTCTCCTTGTCTCCCCCGAGCCACAACGGAGTGGGAAGAGTTGGAAGGCAATTTCCCTCTTCTGCTCATTCTTGCCTTGTGGAACTTCCAAATGACCCAATTCCTTGGTGTTCATGATGTTCTTGGACTTCTGGGACCCTCAATAGCCTTGCTTTTCTTCTACAACTATTGGCATTGACCTTGGATGCATTACATGTTACCCCCATGGAAATTCGTAGAGAATTTTACTTATTAACTTCTACAGGAGAAAGTCGTTCTACTCAAGGAAAGTCTAATTTCTAGCAGCTGTTTATCTCTCCCCATTTTCCAAGTCCCATTCTTTCCCGTTTGATCAAATATTTAGAAAAAATATCATTAAAGCCTAACTATAATAAATCAAGGTGTTTTAAATAATCAAGAATTGTGCATAAAATAAACTTAATTTATTACATAGGTTAATTCAAAGAAAGTGAGATCTTTCAAACAAAGAATTTCATTTCCTACTTGGGTGAAAAATTGACTGCATTCTCAACACACTCTATCATACTTTATAAATATGCCTTGTTACTACATGGCAAACAGCAGTAACTTTTGGTAGTGTCCACTGTCTTAGGGCCTATTTCCCTGAGTTTCATTACAATTCCTAGTATCGGAAGTGCAGCTATCATGAATACTATCACCACTGCCAGACCAATGGTAACACTAACAAAGATCACTTGACTCCTAAGGTCAGGTACTGTCTTTAGTCATCTGGTCCTAACAGTGAGTCCTTTAAAATCTCAACAACCATGGACTATAGACTTACTATTTAATTAATCCTAATATGAATTCATTGAACCATTTCAACAACACTAAGATATCCATTCACCCTTTTCATGATAGGGATTATAATGCACCAAGATGCTAGCCTAAAGACTGCCCAACGTCTTATGTCAATTAACTAAGCAACGGAGCCAGGAGGGTGGGAGTCCTGTGATTACGTGCTGGGCCACAATCGCCAGCTCCAGAGTTGGAAACCACCAGCTGCTCCTCAAGAGAGAGTTGGGGCTTTCCATTCCCATAAACAGTGACAGTCTCAGAAACGCATGGGCCAGTCTGACCCTGCTCCTAGAGGGTCACAATGAGTCAACATAAACTAGAGGGCAGTGAGGGGTCTGTTTCACTGGGACTTTGGGGGAACTGGAATGGAAAGACACAAATGTGAGGCAGTGAAGATACTGGCCATTCAACATACTGCCTCCAATGACGTCGACAGCAGCAAGATGATGCTTTGTGTAAAGCAGAGGTCCACTAGCTAGAATATCGGACTTGACATACAATGGATGTTTACCACATGCAGGATGGTTGTCTAAAACCTAACTCACTGCCATCGGGACGATTATGACTCATAGGGACGTCATCAGAAAGAGAAGATATGCTCCTGTGAGTTCCCAAGGCTGTACATCTTAGCCGAAGCAGTCAGCCTAATTGTCTTCCTGAAGATTATCTGGGGGGCGTGAACCACTGCCCTTATGGGCAGTAGCTCAGTTTGTATGAGCTATGCCACCAGAGCTCTTTGAGAACAATGCTAAGTCTGGGGGCCTAAGTGAAGGGAGGATGTTTTGGAGGTGATGTTGGCAACAGGCGTGCAAATGTGGTCTGCATACAATTGTCAGCTGTATGGATCGTGATGGGAGTTGTGTGAGCACCCAATAAAATGATTTGTTTTACAAAAAGGAATGATAAGTTTGAATTCTGATAGGAGACTCGAGCCCTGCTGGTGTCGTGATTACAACTGTGTGGCGGGCAATCCAACAGCACCAGCAGCTCTGGGGAGAAAAACTGGGCTTCCCACTCCTCTACAGTCTCAGAAACCCACAGGGGGGCCATCCCTGTGACTGTGTGTAGACTCAACGTCACTGGGTTGAGTTTTTTGGGTGGGGTAAAAATATTGCTTAGAGTTATGTCATGCAATGATGAGCAGGATTATGAAGTGGAGGTTCAAAAGTCAAAGAAATGGTGACATGACTGCATTTTAATTAGTAACAATAAAAGGTAAATTAAGACCTAGAGACCCAAATGCATTGTGGAAAACTGGATATGGGCTGGCTAATTTGAAACAGATTTGAGTCACTGTTAGAACAGTTTGATTCACTGCTGCTTTTTCCTAGGGTGTATCAGAAAATTTATTTCTAACAGAAAGGCTTGGCAAGGATGGCACGAGTTAAAAATTTGGAAATATTTACTAAAAACAATTCAAAAGTGCAATCATTCACATTGCTATGAACATTTAAAGGTTCATTTGTTATACTTCAGTAACTTGAGTCATAATGACTTTTATTAAATCACAATGAAATTAAATGAAATCAAAACATCAAATATATAAGCTAGAAAATGCTAGCAGAGAGGCTTCATTGGGAACTCCACAAGGATATCTTCCAGTAGAGACCTCATGTGACTCACTGTGCCAAACGTCTTCAGACAAAATGGGGGTGAAATACACACACCCATGACACTACTTGCCACCCCACCCCCATTTAAGAGATGGACACTCAGAAGGCTAGTAAACCAGTGAGAACAACACAAAAGAAAACGGGGAGACAACTGGCTTCATACAAAAGCCAACACATTCCCTGCCATCGAGGTGATGCGAAGTCACGGTGACTGTCTTGGACAGGGCAGAGCTGTCTCTGTGGGTTTCCAAGGCGAACTCCTCCCAGCAGTAGAAAGGCCCCTCTTTCCCTTGAACAGGCTTCACAGTAACCATTTAATTACCAGATTCTTGGGGGCGGGAGGCGGTGTGGATAATTTACACATAATCTAGAACATCCAAAAAAAAGTCATAAGGTGCACAGTAGTTTGGGGCTAGGGTTCTTATCAGCAATAAACAGCTAGCAGCAGAGTTAACTCAACAAGCCCTGCAGGGTTCACTCAACAAGAAAAAAAACAATCCACATGGGTGATCACCACGCTGATTCTGACTCGTGGCAATGCCATGTGTTTCAACAGTGAAACGGCAGCCAAGGTTTGGCTTGTCTGTGATCTTCACAGAAGCCGGTTACCAGGCCTTGCCTCTGCTGCGCTATGGGGTGGGTTTGAAATGCCAACCAAGGAATCAGCTGTGGAACACACACCCTTAGAGCCACCGCAGCGATCCGTCAGTTCTCTCGGGTGCTGACTGGCTCCTGGGTCTGATACTGGTAGGAAAGGTCGGCAAAGAAGAGCAGGAAAGAGGTATCAAAGAACTAAAAATTGTATCATTATAAATGAGGGGGGGTACAGATTGGGGATCCAAAGTCCATCTGTAGGTGAAGTGACATCCCCCTACAGAAGGGTCACGGGGAGAAGACGAGCCAGTCAAGGTGCAGTGTAGCAACAATAAAATAAGCAGCTTTCCTCTAGTTCCTCAATGCTTCCTCCCACCCACTATCATGATCCCAATTCTACCTTACAAATCCAGTTAGATGAGAGGATGTACACTGGTACAGCCAGGACCCAGAAACTCCAGGAATCCAGGACAGATGATCCCTTCAGGGTCAGTGATGAGAGTGGCCATACTGAGAGGGTGGAGGGAAGGTGGAGTAGAAAGGGGGAACCAATTATAAGGATCTACATATAACTTCCTTCCTGTGGTACGGACAACAGGGAAGTGAGTAAAGGGAGACATCAGACAGTGTATGAGAGGACAAGATGATAATTTATAAATTATCAAAGGTACATGATAATTTATAAATTATCAAAGCAGGGAGAAGGGGAAATATGAGGAACTCATATCAAGGGCTTAAGAAAGAAAATGTTTTGAGAAATGATGACGGTAACAAATGTACAAATGTGCTTTGCATACAACAGATGTTATGTATTGATTATTTAAAGAGTTGTATGAGTCCCTAATTAAATGATTTTTTTTAAGTTGGCAGGGGAGTAGATGCTTGACTTTCAGACAAAGTAATCACAAGGGAACTTAGATCAGCTCAGGTTCAAGTGACTCACTGTCCTGGTGAGAAGGTGATCACACTTTCCCAAGAGCACACAGAAGCTGACACACAGGTCCAGGCCAGGCAGGGAAGCCCCACCAACAATGACACTCTCGCCTCTGCACTGCTTCCCCTGTTCAATGAATTGTTTGAGTGTACGGCATAATATTAATACAGAATCTTTCCCCAAAAATGATGAGTACACTTCAGTATCTTCAGTGCACACCTCCTAATGCAGAATAGTGAGCGAGAATTTAACATTGAAGAAAACTTAAAGTCCCATGATGACTTTGTATTCCATGTTTACACATAATATTTGCTCTAAAATATCACAGTGGATTATTCAAGATACCACTACAAAGAAAACTCTCTCCATCCCCACCAAACAAAAAAAAGAAAACCTCACCAGTGTCCAGTGAATTCTGACCCCCAGCAACCTATAGGACAGGGTTGAACTGCCCTTGTGATTTCTAAGACTTTAACTCTTTGTGGGGGTATGAAGTCTAGTCTTTCTCCCTCGGAGCAGCTGACAGTTTAGAACTACTCTTAATCCACTCTGGACTCTGAAGGAGCTTACCTAAAGAAGCACTTCAGAAGGCAAGGAGGGATGGGAACAAAGTAAAAAACGAAATGGAAACATAACTGATATTCTTATGTTACATGCCAGAGATCCCAGGTAATGTCATGAGCTATAATGTAAATTATATGAATAGAAAACCGATCTGCTCTGTAAATTTTCTCCCAGTTTACCATAAAAAGTTAAATAAATACATAAAAGAAAAGGATTGGGTGATATTTAAAAAGCTTTCTAGAGGATGTGCTGTGAGAAAACTCAGGTCCTCAAATACTGCCCATGGATAGCATTCTCTTCTTGCCTAATCTTTTTTGCCTGCATCCTTCAAATCTTGAGAAAATCAGCTACCCAAACAAAACAAACTCACTGTCACTGAGGTGATCCAGACTCATAGAGACCCTCTAGGTCTGTGAATCTCCCAGACTGTCACTTACTTACTCTTGAAGGGAGTAGAAAGTCCAGTCGTTCTCTCTCAGAGCAGCTGGTGATTTTGAACTGCTGGTTTGCAGTTAGCAGGTCCATGAATAACCACTACATGGCCAAGGCTCCTTCACGAAATACTAGATAAGCATAGTATTTCAAGGGCCTGGGATACAAAAAATTAAACGTTTAATTTTCAAAGCATCCGAAAAACACGGTGCTAAGCAGGACTATCCTGAGAAAGCTAACCTGAAGTTCTAATAAGTCAATTTCTGCCCTTTTCCGTCTCACACAAAATGTCGCAGAAGATCAGCATCAAGCAAGCTGAAAATGTAGGCATCTGTTCCGAACATCCATTACACTCACTTCCAAGTCTTTTGCACTGTGTATCTCTGACTGCACAAGGATTTATTAGGAGAAGGAAATGACGCTTGTACTTATGGGCCCTCATAATAAATGAATATCAAGTATGTACTTTGCCAGCTGAAGAGGAGAATCTTCGGGAAAGTAGAAGTCACTCACAAATTATTATTTTCTAGATTCTTCATGGGGTGCACAGGAGCCTTGGTGGCAGAGTGGGTTATGTGTTGGGCTACAAACCACAGGTTAGTACTTTGAAGCCGCCAGCTGCTCTGTGGGGAAAAGATGAGGCTTTCTGTTCCCTTCTGGAAATCCCAAGAGGCAGTTCTACTCTGTTTCATAGGATAGGTATGATTATAAAAAGACAGTTTAAGTCTGTATTAGTTGTATGTATTATCATACAAACAGCAAAGTTTACCCCAGGTGTCCACTGATCATGGACTGGACCCTCTAGCTCAGTGGTTCTCAACCTTCCTAATGCTGCGACCCTTTAACACAGTTTCTCATAAAATTATTTTCGTCGCTACTTCATCACTGTAATTTTGCTACTGTTATAAATCCAGTGAGTCCTATGGAAGGGTCATTCGACCCCCACCCAAAGGGGTCGCGACCCACAGGTTGAGAACTGAAGTCTAGCACCCGTCTGACCGGACGCTCAGCACCATCCGCTGGATGCTTTGGAAACACACTGTAGGCATATGGAACATCCTATCCCTCTTCCACAATGGGATCCTATCACCACATTTTGGTATGAGCATCACCGTAGGCAGCATTGTAGTTTAGATGAGTCCCCAGAAGAGACTTCATATACAGGAGGGAGGTGGGTTAGTCAATTAATTATGGCCCATCTAGCCCCACATCCTGTGGTGATGTATTATAATGCTGGACTCTGTGCACTTGCGATAGCCCTTTTCTACTACACCAATGGACAGGATTAGGGTGGGAGGAAGACCGGGCCTTAGGTGAAGGTGTGCACCAACCCATACCCTCTGATGCTGGGGGCATCTCTGAAGCTGCCTTGCTGGAGGATGTGACTGCACCCTGCCAAGCGCCCCCACCCCGCCCCCCCGGCCCGAGCACTTGCGACATTTCCTCGTAGTTTCATGGGTTTCTGTGGATCACTGCAGCAAATCACAGGACCTGGGGCCATGGGTAGGAAGCACCAGGTGCCCGGGTAACATAGTCAAGTGCATACTAGGCAACGAACCACACAGCCAGTGATTCAAACCCACCCCCGGCTCCACCGGATAAAGATGAGGATTTCTACTCTGCTAAAGACATAACTCAGAGGGGCCACGCCACTCTGCCCTATGGGGTTGCTGTGACTTACCGTCAACTCATTGGCAATGACGTCATCTTGTTTTTAACGGCTATGTAACAGCTACAGTTAGAATGCAAACCAATAGCACGGATTCACCTGGAGCCCGGAGGTGATCCAGGAAACAGGTGCCCGTTGGTCATGGGCACAGAACATCAAGGTAAAAGGAAACATGCTAAGGACCAGAGCAGCTCAGAGGTGCACAGAGCCGGGACAGGATGCTGGACCGACCGTAGTCCTCAGCCCCTCAAGTCTGTAGGGAATGTGGACAGGCAGGTAAGGAAAGTGAAGGAACAGACACAGGAGCAAAAAAGAGCTCCAGTGCTGAGCAGTGCTGATGACCGTGTACGCGTTGGGCTTACCCCCACTCGGGCAGGTCTGCACCTGCAGGGACAGGCAGATGTAAAAACTCCCCTACACAGCAGAGGAGTGGCACTCATGGAGAGCCCATCGCTGCCCTGGGCAAGAGGAAAGACAAGGGGTAGCAAGAAGGAAGGGAGGGATGGGCGGGGGAAGGAGAGTAGGAAGTGAAAAGCAGACCTCAATCGGGGTCTCCAAGAGGCTCACCAGTTAGGTAACACACATGACATCCATCCACACCACACTAAGGGTCACTTCTTTCTCTAATGTGTGTGGTTTGTGTGTGTGTGTGTGGTGGTATGTGGTGTGTATGTATAGAATGTGGTGTGGTGTGGTGTGTGTGTGTGTGTGTGTGTGTTTTCTGGGTGTGTGTGTGTGTGTTCTGTTTTTTAGAACAGCTCACCTGCCATTCTATCTCCAGTAAAGATTCATAACACAGCATGTGGAATGTTAGGAATATGATATCCTGCTTACATGGCCCTGGACGTAAAATTATGCACCAAGTCCCTCTGAGTGTACAAACCTAAGTCAAGGCAGAAAGTTCCCAACACAGACAAGAGACACTTCGAGCCTGGGCTCTCCAAAGAGGCTCAGAAAGATCACCGGCAGCTTCAACAAAAACTGTGATCCCAAACTGGAGCACCGGCCTAGAGAAGGTCACGTTGAAGGGACAGCCAACTGCAGCACATTCACAATCTTCTTCACCAAAAAGTCGAAAGGCAGATTTTCCAGTTTTCATTCCACATTCAACAGAGAAGCAGAAAGATGCTAAACTGCTCCCCTGCCTTTCTCTCTGTCCACTTTGAGGCAGGCGGGGGTGCCATTTATGTAAGTCAAACAATCAATCTGCAGAAGGTCCCCACTGCCCCTCCCCCTGCTGCAGCCTCTCTCTTGTCGGGCCTGGCATATGGAGGAGGGAAGACCTAGAGTTAGGGCTTATGTTAGGACAAGTAATCTGAATGACCCATAGGATGGGTACCAAAAAAGGACACGGAACTCGGTTTTGGCATGAGGGCACGAGAAAGTTGTGGTTCTTTGCATAACTAAGAATATGGCATTCTTTAATTGCTAAAAAGCCATTACCGAGGAAAAGGAGGCTCAAAACAAGGATGAACCACCCAGTGGTACACTGTCAGTGAGAGACTTCTTACAAACGTGGTACAGTCTTGCAGGGTAAGCTTTTTGCTGTTGCTATCAAAACTTCCCACTTCTCAGGCCCCCCCATCAAGCTGTTCTATATGACCATGTGAGGAAGCCAGAGAAAAAGCAGAATTCACGTGAAGACAAGGTGGCACAGAGACAGCCGATGGAAGATGGGAGGCACAAAAACAAGATCCAGAGGTGGGCTACTTATCATCTCTAGCTACCCCACTCCCAGAGACTAGAAGCAAACCATCACAGCCTCCCCTCCCTGGGGGAAGGTAGTCTCACTAAAACCAATGGGCTCCCATGGGAGAGCTGAGCGCCTACTTTGAAAAGGTCACACTACCCGTAAGTGAAAAAAATGATTTCCAATGTTCTTATATATCACTGGGTCGACACCATCTATGAAACCAGAGTTAACAAAATTACATTCTTTTAAAATGGCTAATTATTGACAGAGGGGAAGCGAGCTGAATCAATGGCCCCAAATTCCAACTGAGCAAATGTTTGTTATACTAATCTGCTTTGAAGGTGCAGTACTCAAATCCAAAATGTATATGAGGCAGCAAGTACATAAAATGGTTAGGTGTGCTCGACACGAGTGAGCAGGGTAAATAAAATAGGGTCATGGCGGCATGCAAGGGGAGAGAAGAAAAACAAGAAAGGGAGAGCAAAGAACAGAGTGCAGCGTACAAAAAAATGGGATGTTCAAGAAGGGAGGAAGTTCCAAATGGAGAAACACACGCACAGAGGAAAAAAAAACAAAAAATGAAAGAGAGCGAAACTGGCAGGCCACTGAGGTAGGTAATCCTTGGTAAATATCTCCCAGTCTTCGCTTACTCATCTATACAATGGAGCCAAAGAATCATCATTCAACCAATACATGCAAATATAGCACATGTGTAAAAACGCATGTTAGGCCAATTTTAAGAATTGGAGGAGATGAAGAAAAGATTCTAATAGCTAACTATGATAAAGAACTGCTAGGTGAATTTGGGATGGTGCTTACCATCAACTTTGCCCATTGAGTTCTTGTTCACAGGTTTTGGCTTCATGGAGGCTATTCCTGAAGGAGCGCTCACTGTGGCCAACGAGTTTTAACAAACAGAGATGAGGTCGTTGGTATCATCACAAGCTAAACCCAACCTGAACCAGTCCCTGGATGATCTGTGTTACCCAATACATCTAACATGAATGAAAGCAGTGTTTCAAATTTGGGCCAGAAAGTGCTATAAGATACGATATTTAAGCAAAATTCAATCACCCTAACAACAATGCACCTTCATCCTGTTCTTTCTGGGCCCAGAGTAAGACAGTGGACAAGTTCTATTATTAAGCTTGTTTTACAAATGAGGAAATGGAGGCTGACATGTTCCTTAACTTGCACAAGATCCACAGAATGATAGCGGGACTAGGTTTCAAAAGCAGATGTGGGCATTCCAGAAACTCACTTTTAAGCACTATACTACATGTTAAGTTCTGTAAATACCTTCTAAGTAATAGAAAACATTTATATTATTCTAAGGAAAATTGAAGTCTTTTTTAATCTCTTTCTAAACTCCCACCCCCAAAGCAGCAAGCTATGTGCTAGACAGATAAAAATAACATATATCCATATGTATGTATGTGCAATGGAATACCTAGGGAACACAATAACAAAAACTCCATAGACATCTTCAAATGTCTCCTGAAACTGGATTGCTTACTACACTTGAAGTTGAAGGACCTCAGTTCTCAGGGGTCATCTTAAGTCAACTGGCACAGCATGGTTCGTGGAGCTAAGACTCTATCAGAACTGGTTTGGTGAATAATATCTGGGAGCTTATCAGCAGCCACCAAAGACACAACTATAAAGTGTCTTCAAAAAGTTTATCGCAAAAGTGGAATTGTGATGACAGAATTGTTTCAGATACTCTACAACGTCTCCTTGCACTGATATCTTCCATCAGAAGCCAAGGATTATGAATGAAACCAGATTCGATTAAACAATTAATGCACAGGCCTCAAGATGCATGTCAACAGTCTCTAACCCAAGCCCAGAAGAACTAGGTGGTGCCCAGCTACCAATCGCTCAGGTCAAGAACTTGATAGGAAATCCTAGCTGGATTGAGAGGAAAATGTAGAACGAAGCACTCATTTGTTTTAAAAAATTAAAATTAAAAAAAAAGTACTTACTGGAGTAGAGAGACTGGAGGAACCCCCAAGACTATTGTCCAATGATACTCTTTCTACCCGGAACTGAAGCCACTCCTGGCAGCCACCTTTCATCCAAATAATAGATTGTCCTATAGAACGAACAACAACGCGCATGAGAAATATGTTGCTTATTAACAATCAACGATGTAGGACCAAACAGCCACCTTGGGTCCAAAAGTAAGGAGGAGAAGACAAGGAGGGAAAATGGCAGGATGGAAACAAGGAAGGAAAGGTGGGAATTAGGGAGGTGGGAGTGGGGGGGAGGCTGCTGACACACAGTAAGGACAGTGATCGATGCTGCTGAACAACTCGTGTATGCGTTGTTAAGTGTTACTCATACAGAGTGTCAATTTTCACCTAAAACACAGTAAAATATTCAAGACTGAAAAAAAAGAATGCATGCCGAAGCACGGTCACATACTCATCCCAGGACATGTAGTCGGGTGGGCAGATTGAAAGATGGAGCACCCCAAGAATTTACGCTCTCTCCCTTAGGACTCACACATTGAATCCATCATTGACCTACTGACTTATTATGGCCAATAAAATGTTGACAGACGTGATATTCTGGGCCAGGGGTGTGTGTGTGTGTGTGTATGTATGTGTGTGTGTGTTTGCATGTGCGCACACAACAAGGCAGTCATTAAACACATGAAACCTCACTGCCATCAAGTCGATTCTAACCCATAGTGACCCAACACCACAGGGCAGAGGAAAAGTGCTCCACAGGTTTTCGTAAGTCTTTCATGAGCACAGACAGTCTTATGTTTCTCCTATGAAGCAGGTGGTATGAATTATGCATGCATATCGCAGGCCAGCGGGTAGCCCACCATGCCACCACGCTCCTACCTAAACCCAGAGTAGCTTTCCAATGTGGAACCACCCACCTAATATCTGTGATAGCACGTCTTATCGCGAGAGTCTGCAGGTAAGGAAGATGCTCTGGGGGCTCAGTTTCTTCATCTATAAATGTTTTAAATGTCCCTAAATGATGCTCGGAATCAGATCCAATGATACAAAATCATCCTACATCTCATCCCTTTCTCACAATCCCACTGCTTCTGAGATCTTTTTTTCTGACTGCAGCAAGGCGGCGATGGATAGTTAGATATATCTTCGGAGCTAGCCTGAAAGAAACCCCCTCCTGTACATGAATCAGGCATGACTTCAAATGCACCACACATGCAGAAACCATCGTCATGCACACTTTCAAACCTTGACTTTGCACGACCGCTTGGTGAAAAGCCAGTCACCAAACAGGAACTGTAAATGTTGTCTTCTGAGCTAGCGATTTAAAAATTCAAAAAGGCACTCCGATCAGTGTTAGCAGTCTATAAACACCTAGACCAAATACTGCTTTTTGTTTTTTTCTTTTTGCACTAGGGCTGCCGACTCAGAATGAAAGTCTAGCAGACCCTTCCCCGACTGTGGTTCCCCAGCTAGTAATCAGCCAGGCAGCTTCCTGTCTCTGGGCTTCTGCAGCCACAGCTGGCTAAATTCTAGCAGCTTCCCCAGTCCTGCACCTCCACGCCCTCATGCTCAAAGCCCGTTCAGTCCGAGAACTCCTCATTACAGCGGGTATGTCTCAGAAAACACCCTTTGCTTTGAGAAACTAAAATACTGTCATTGAAGCTGAAAACAGAGTTAATGCCTGGCACCCAGAGTGTCCTATCTCATTACCTCTACATCTACCTCCATTTCAGTTGATGTATCTGGACTTTTTTTAAGTCTCTAAGAGACAGGGCTCAGTGTAGACGTTCAGGTGGTTTCGGAAGTGGTTAAAACAGCTTCCGGTTCGTGATTCTGCAACCCCATGTGCAAGTATGCTTTTTGTAAGGATCTTGAGGGACTCACCCTCAGAAACCTCCCATTTCAGGTCATCCCCAGGCAGGCAGCGGGTCTGTTGTCGTTACAGGTGACAGACCTCTCTTACAGGTTTGAAGCTGCGAACAACAGCATTTTGCAGTCCCCACTTTGGGGCTATTCTAAAGGACTTTCCGGTATAGGCTGCTGTCCCGTGTGTTCTCAACGGGCTGATGAATTATCTCTCTGTCTCCCATGTCCTAGACTTTCCTCCTAACCTCCTACAGGATTACATCCTACAGGGCAAGCTATGCCTTTCTGACCTATTTTTAGGCCTTAAAAAAAAAATTCCCCCCATCTGTCTTGTTCTATAAACAAAAGCGTTGTCTCCAGCTTTCCCTCCATCACTGTTCTCCTTACCTACACCCACCTATTCTGTCTAGGTATCATGGCAAGGAGCTACCTTTCCGGATGACTTGTGAAGGCTGGGGACCCTCACCCCACTGGGTGGGCCATTACATAACCCCCCGCGCTTCTCTGTGCTGCTGCCAGGGCCCCAGTTGGTGAAAGGATGACGTTGTCAGTCCCCAGGGAAATTGTGTGCGTCGGAGAGGCTCTGAGGGCGCTGCCTCGGAGCGGCACCTCCAGCTGCCTTGGTGCACGGTGTCAGGGGATGAAAATAGCAGCACCGGCTGCATGACTTCACTGCTTCTCACACACAGGCCAGTTGGCAGAACTCCGCTCCAGCCGACTGCCAAGTAGAAGACTTTTTTTTTTTTGGAGGGGGTGATATTTTTCTATTCACCCTTAATGGAAATAATTTCTTCCCTTCTGACACTGGGGGTGATGGTGGGGGGGGGGTCCTTTTCTGAATGTAAGAATGGAAAGATGCATCAAAATGTTTGACCCTACAATCAGAATTCGAGCTCTGGACTCTCCTGTTTTTATTTCCTTGTGTTAAACTTCAAGGTCCTCAAAACAGCTATGGGAATTCGGCATAAATAGAATATTCTTATTTCCTTCCAGTTTGGGCCAAACAGGATCCTGAAGTGTTTTCCTGATAGCGGGTACTCTGAACAAGCTTGTAAAGGCATCTTTCTCCTGTCTTTGTGCACAAGTAATGGCATCTGCATAAGTTGTCCAGGTAAGAATTCATTTACCACGCCACCTAACCATCTAGAGAAGCCACGTACCTTTAAGAGTATTTTCAAGCATGCAGCAAGCTTTAGTGATTAATGTATGAATGACTTCTGAAATTTAAAAAATTCACAAGACATTTATACAATGCAAATGGTGCTCTGCTCTAAGTAATTGCATTTTATTGCAGCCTTCAAGTGCTTCCTTCACTTTTTTGCCACCGTTCATAGTTAACACAGGCTAGTTAGTGAGAGAGGATTTTACTAGAAAGGTAGGACTTTGGGGATGGACTATCGTAACTCACTGCTACAGCCGCACTGCACTTTGATTCAAGAGAGCATTTAGATTAACTGCTTCAGTGACCTATGGACACAAGATAGATGCACAGGTAAAAAAAAAAAAAAAAGCTCCCATATGATTCGACAGATACAGACAGAGCTTAATTAAATAATCTGCTTCACTGGTTTAAGAGGTCTCCTTTAAAAGGGGTGCAGTCACAGGCTCCAACGGTGGGGGGGGGGCCGTGGGGAGGAGAGTCACTAAGATTGTACTCTTAGCACCCAGACAATCGGCATGTGAAATGCACTGCCATTTTGCAATCTCAGTGGTGGGAGATGGCCTCTTTCTACCAATCTCAGCTAACACATAAGACTCTTGAGGAAGGGGGTTGTTTCCAACATGATACATCAGAACATAAATAAAATGGATATTTTATTGAGACTTTTAACTACACAGCCATTTGTTCTTCCCATGCAATCATTTACCATATATCATGGCTAGCCAATATCTACTGAGAATGTGGACTGTGGCAGGTACTATGAACATACTCCCTACGGCCGCTGAAGGTGACACAAACATCTCCCGTCGGGGTTTTATGTACTCAATCTTGTTGAGGTGAGCGTCATTTAGCCGAGTAGCCTTAACAAGATGAGACACAGATTACCACAATGTTTCCTCATTATTGTAACCCAATGACTTAGAAAATTTGGCTCTGAAGGGCTCTCTCCAGGTTGAATTGCCTCCTCCTAAAAACCATAGGTGTGTCTGGTATCCTTCAGAAGGATGTTCATGAAATTAAGAGTTGCCATTTGTCTGCACTGCACTGGGTAATAAAGATACCAAGGAGATCTTGAATGGTGAAAGGTCACTCACAAACTCTGTCACAGAAGAACTCACAGTGTTAGAAGGGTGAGTCGTTGGTGAATCATAAGTGACGTTCGTTACAATCTTGTAAAAATTTCTCCCTTTACTTATGCACAATATTACATAGGGAGGAAGTTATCATCTTGCAATCAACATTAAATGTCACCTATCCTGTTTAGTCCATCGCATTTAGTCCACTCTGCGTCTGATCCAAGCATACATGCCTACACATATACCTATGCAGTCTGTGCCTGAGTCATACACAGACACATGCACACCTGTGTACCAATTTGTCTGCCCTATTCACATAAGGGCATTACCATCTATCTGTGTGTGGCAGTCATGTATCTATGTCAATTTCGTGATTGAGATGTAGGGGTGGAGTCTAGTTTGTTAATCTGAGACAGCCATTGAGTAGCCAGTGAGGCCTCTGTGTGGGCAGGGCTTTCTCCTGAGAATTCTGGGAAGTCTCGTGGTATTTCCCAATTGGAGAAAAGAGACTTCTTTCTCAGTCTCTAAGAGTGAGTCTCCAAGACGATGAACTACTGACAAGATAGCAGCATCACAGGAACTGGAAGAGCCATAGTAGAAGCCACACGGTCTTACCCTGATAGAACCACACCTCTGAGGCAGAAAAGCCACAGAGAGCCCCCTGCCAGTGCCAAGATGTTTCTATCATCAATGGATAGTGCTGATGAAACCTGAGCTCTGGAAATGAGGAGCCATGAAGGGACCCCTGACAGAGCCGGGACTCTGCACCCAATGGCCTGTGACTTCGGGAGTCAGAAGGGGACTTTACAAACTGGTATCAGTCATATGGGCTAATTTGGATTTATGGTCTTGGACTGGGCTGGGTTGGGATGCTTTCTCAACGTTCCATTCCTTTTATATATAAACCTTTGCCTTATATCCATGTCTATGAATTCGTTTCTCTAGTCTACCCAGAATAACACACTGAGATTCCTGCATGTGTACAAACAACATGCTATCTGTTTCTGATTCACATACATGTTTTCCTAACTCACACACAGAAATTTCCATGCATACCTACTACATATTGCATTACTGTCTGAGATTATACTTACATGCACCCACATAGTCTACTACTGTACATGTGGTTCATATATAAAACACACCACTCTGACTCTGGCATATTGTGCATTTTTTTTTATTTTTTAGTTGAACTTTGTTTCTTATGAAAAGCTCCAAGTTCATATCACCTTTATTTTTTTTCCCCTTTTTAATGCTACTCAACCACTACGTAGTTATGAGGGATAAGGAGGAATCTGGAGAGATTCCTTTTTTTTAAAAGAGACATACTATATATGTTTACACATAGCCCATCTCAAGAAATGAAGTTAACGCACGCAGAAGCTCTGTTGTTGTCACGAGTAACAGGTCTTTCTCTTAAAGGTTTGAAGCTGCAACCAACAGCATTTGTGCCTCCCACTTTGGGGCTATTCTAAAGGCTATTCTCCATATATGTGGTTCTCTTTCTGATATGTACATACATATGACATAAAAATACACTTACACAATAAAATTCACATTAGCACTTCAAGTTCTAGTCTAAAATAGACATATGAATGAGAAAAATGTGAATCACTATACATGCAACCATTTCAAATTCGTAAGTCTTTTTTAAAAACCCTTGTCATCAAGTTGATTCTGACTCATGGCAATCCCCTATGGGTTTGAGACCGTATGCCGCAGTAGGAATCTGCAAGGACTTGTCAAGAGACACAGTGAGGTATGTTTATGAAGAAGCCCTATGGTGTAGCTGATTACACTTTGGGTTGCTCACTGGCAAGGTGAGGAGTTCAATCCCACCAGCCATTCCGTGGAAGGAAGATGAGACATCTATTCCTGTAAAGATTTACCGCCAAAGAAACCCAAAGGTACAGTTGTACTCGGCCTAAAGGGTTGCTTTTAAGACTAAATGGACTCGACGGCTGGGAACTTCAATGAAGATGACCCTGGGTAGGGGTCGGGCACAATTGTGTAACACACTACAAACCCACTAGTCGGCAGTTCACCACACACCCGTGAATGCAATCCTGTTTGGAAATGGGCTTTTCTTTTTTATGTTAAGAAATCATACCTGAGCTATGGATGGGGGAGATTGAAAACTCTGAAATTGATCAGATTCAACAGGGCCATGCTCACGTGAGAGCAGATACACACAAGGTGAGGGATGCCAATAAACAAAGAACAGCCAGGGTGACAGACAAGGGAGGAATCCACACAGCCCAGACTCCAACAGGAGGGGAGATTGATCAGCTGATTGTTCAAGGTACCCCCTGATGGCTTTTCTGTTATGGCCCAAACCTAAGAACCAAACTCTTCACTGCCACCCTCCAGTCCATTCAAGCTCACAGTGACCCCGGGAGTCGCCTTCTGAGGCTGTGTAACTGCACAGCAGCAGGCAGCCTCATCTCTCTCCAAAGCGTAGCTGGTGGGTTTGAACCGCCAAGCCTGCAGTTAGCAGCCCAACTTTTCAGTGCCACGAGGGCTTCTTTTCTGCATGGTCCCACTAGCTAACTATGACATATCATGACTATTAACTGGGTTAAGAACGCTGTAAAGGGCCGTCCCTCTCTTGAAACAGTTCGGCGGAGCAGTCAAACACTGATTAGACAGCAAATCCACACTTAATTATTAAAGTGGATGTAGGGAACAGCTGGTGGGCACAATCGAGGAGCTCAAAACACAGAGTGGAATTTGTATCTTGTTGAATGGCAGGTCAAATCCTAATTGTCTCCTGGAAAGAGGCTGGAGGACAGTCATCGCCATGGAGAGGAGGGAGGGGAAAAGAGAAGGAGAGGGAGCGGTGGGGGAGAGGGGAGAAGGGAGAGAGACAGAGAGACAGATCGAGAACACCTGGAATTAATGATGTAGCCTGAATGAGAACTCACCCACCTAACAGACTAACAATCCACAGACTGCTTATAGACTCACTGGCGAGTTTTAAAAATTACATTTAGTCAGGGTTAAAGGAGAAAGCAAATGATAGAGGGGCAAAAGTATAAGCATGAGGACTTCCGGGAGACAGGTGCTCAAAGTGGTCCTATTTAACACTTTTACAAATGACGTGGGCGAGAGCACATGCAAGCAAGCAGGCTCCTAGTTTCGGAGCTGCCATGGAACAAGAGATAAGCATCCACCTGACAAATATGGTAGAACCTTTTAACCAACTCCCACTTAACCAAGTGTCCAGACTAACTAACGACCTCCAGTGCCCTTTGTAAATCACGCTGACGGGTGCTCAAGAAGGCTCCCAGCAGCAGGCTCCTTTCTGTGCAGCGACGGTCCATCTGCTGCCATCAGTGGAGCCAGACTTGGACAAAGAGTAGTTCGTGATCTCTGACCTGTTCATGCAGCATTACTCTATCAACGAGTATGGCTTCGCCTAACAATGGCTGTGTAAAAAGACAAGAAAATGGAAGGCAGCCAAGTAGCCCAATATCTATTTCTCTGTAAAAGAAGGTGAATGCTTTGGGGGGGGAAACTATTTATAGATGAGTCTATTATGAAATCATTTGCACAAAGGGCTGCTGAGTAAGGGTTAGGCAGTAGAACAAAACAGAAGTGGGGGAGGACAGATAAGTCATCAATGTATAAATTATCAGTTGACTGACTCCGTGCTAAGCACTCTAATAAGTACTATGAATACAAAGTAGACTATAAAGGGCTTATATTAATGATGTTCTTATTAATGAGGTAGATGAGCATGCAAGCAAGTAGTACTTATCCATTATATGATTGGAGGTAAATGTATTCTATAAGGTACAAACTTGGAATGGAGAGCAGTAGGTGGAGTTGATAGGATGATATCTGACTATATAGTCTCCATTTTACGTCTGGGGGTTCTAATATCCATTACAAAGTTCTGTCAAGTCTGCAAATAAACACACGAAGGTGATACTATAAGCTTCAAACCCAAAGGCATTCACCGTAAGCTCCAAGGGTCAGCAAACCTAGCTCGGTGAATAAATGTGCCTCTTAAGTTAAGAGTGCCCAGATTTTAACACTGGTCAAGCAGGTCACCATTGATCGGGGAGGGAGAGGAAGGGGTTCTTGATTAAAAATTTCATCTCTATGGAACAAGAAAAATTTTCAGAGAATGCAAAAATAGTATTGTAATATATTTATTAAATAAATAAAAATTAAAATGCTGCAGGACGCAGGACAAATTGCTAAAAATCGGGACTCCCACCAAAAGCGGGACATCTGGTCACCTTACTAACTCCACCCAGAAAGTCTCAACCTGAAGGCACTCAGCTCCTTTTCCATGGATCAGCAAGTCCAGCTTCCCCAAGTGCCCAGAGGTACCCACTCCAAAAACCAGCCTCCTAGACAAAAAAAAAAAAAAAAAAGCACCCAGCAGTACTTGCTCTGTGGGCTGGTAAGGCCACCACTCTGCTCAAGCTCTGGCTCCTGGTCCAGCTGCTGCTCCTCTAATGGGTGTTAACCCTGTCTTCTAGTTCCAAAGGACATGCTGCCTTCCCAGCTCTTGCTGGTGATAAACTCCTTCTCTTCCTGCTCCTCAAGGGGCTCATTGTATACAGAGCAGGTGCAACTCCAGGGAATCCTATTTGCAATTGCTGGCAGGTGAATCCTGTAAGTACCTGGCCCCACCTTCCAACCCGACGTCAGCAGGAAAAGGTTGTTCGGTGGACTTAAGACATGAGACTTAAAATAATTCACTGCCACCACAGAGAGGATTGGTCAAATTTTAGTTGAGGTTTGAAGAGTGAATTCAAGTGAATTGGATTTAGTGGAAAGATATATTGGTGGCAAAGAAACATTGATACATAAAGGCAAACAAAAAATAAATCAAACCCTCTGCCACTGCTTTACTTCTGATTCATCGACCCTCAGTGTGGAAACTACAGAAGCAGACTGTTATGTCTCTCTCCTGCAGCGTCTGCAGCAGTTTCCCCAGCCAGCCTCTCAGAGTTAGCAGCGGAGACCTTATGTACCCTTTATGTAAAGGCATACAAGCGCTGAGAAGCACTAGAGTTCCCAGGTATGAAACATGTTCCCCAATGGAAACTGGAAATAGAGGCTAAGAAGGCTGAGGGGAAACCACAGAAAGATGGTATTGGAACAACAGACTGGGCGTAACAAGAGGGAATGACGCAATTATATTTGTATTTTAGCATAATATTTTGCCCAATAGAAAAAGAACGTGAAACTACAAGAAGGAAGGAGACCACCTTCTAGAAAGTGCTGAAAATGGTCTGGGTAAAATAGAAACAGAACAATATTGAATCAGCGGATGAAGACTGAAGGAGCACAATGAGACCAGGATCATTTCCGACCAGGTTTGGGAATTTAGCACCTGGTGACCCAATCCCCAAACCAAACTCACTGCCCTGGAGTTGGTTCACTCATAGTGACCTTCTCACACAGGGAAGACGTGCCCCCTGAGACTTGGGAAACAGTCTCCCATAAAGAGGAGATAGCCCATCTTATTCCCATGGAACAGCTGGTGGTTTTGAACTGCTGACCTTACACTTAGCAGCACAACTTGTTTAACAGCTAGCGGGACTCACCACACCTGGAGGCCAAAAGAGTCATTAATTAAAAAAGCAAGGGAACAAATGAAGAACACTGTTGTGGTGATGAATTGTGAATACCGTCAGATATCCAGAAGGCTGCATTCCATAGGAAGGTGACTCCCTCCAGCTAACAGTGAATAGAGGTTAAAGTTTTACAGCACCGACTCCTCTTTCTGGTTCATTATTCTACGCTTGGAGTAGAAGCTGTTGAGCAAATGGCTCACGCAAAGAGGGTGAGTACTGGCAGGAAAGTGTCAGATGAAACCTTCCCAACCAGCTACAATTCAGGGGCAAGGAAGGAAAGTAGAAGCCCACGAAGAGTATCAGGAAGTAACAGAGAGGGAGCAGCATGTCCATGGTACGGTGGCCAAGAAGGGAGTGGAAGGAACAGAGGACCAACCATGTCACATCCCAGAGCACGCCCAAATGCGATCATGAAACCCCTGGGTGCAGAAGCGAGGCGTTCCGGTGGTTGTACAGTGGTTGCCAATGGGGCTACGAGGCTCATGGTCAGTAGTTAGAAACCACCAGGAGCTCAGAAGAAGAAAGACTGGGAGAAACAGAGTCTCTAGAGTCTCTTGGAAACTCACAGGGGGTCGCTAGGAACGGGCATTGATTCCATGACAGCGAGTAAAGAGACTCCCGGCAAAGGGTTTGTTGGCCCCTTGACTCGGAAACTGAGTGGAAGAATGAAAACAGGGCAGCAAGTTTTTAAAGAAGGGCCCTCCAGAAAAGGATAAAAAGAAAAGTGGAGGTCTTTCCTAGAAAGTGAGAAAGTCAAAGAAGGTTTCTGAGGTTCAAAGGTTGAGGAGGAGGTCAGTGAAGGAAAACCACTGAGGAGATGCGTGTGGCTACTTACAGAAGAAGCCAAATCCCAGAGGAGTTGGGAAAACACCAGATCAGCAAATCGGGAACCACTGGAGGCCTACACCAAGCACTTTCCTCAAAAGAAAGAGAGGAAATGGGAATAGAGCCTGATAGGCCCGCAGGCTAATGAAGGACTTCTGGAGTCCTGGTTACGTACTGAGCTACCAACAAATCAGCAGTTCAAATCTACCACCCTCTCCTAGGAGAAGGACAAGGATGTTTTCTAGGCCTATGAAACTACAGCGTGGAAAAGCCCAAGGGCAGTTCTACTTGGCCCTACAGGGTGGCTGTGAGCCAGAAAGGACTGGGGAAAGGGAAAAGAAGAACCACGTCGTTTGGGACCCTCCACGCTGCAATTTGTAAGGGACTTCCTGAGACTTGATGGTTGGACAAATGATATTTCTGCTAAAGATAGCCAATCGATAACTCAATTTATGAAAGAAAAGCATTCACTGATGTTTACTGAATTCTGGTTTCCAAGTTAATACACACCTAAGAGGCAGGAGATTCCCCCAACATGTTCTAAAGAGACACACACATTAACAAAATATGACCATTGGCTACAGAAAGGAAAACAGATGGGATCTTTACAGAGATGTGATGGTATTCAAAATACTAACGACCTCATTTTAACAAATCGCATTCTTAAGTAAGATAGGTATCTACAATTTAATGACCATGAGTGTGGGAAAATGACCTTTGAAAATGTTTGGGGTATAGAAATATATACCAAATAGTCAATGGAATCACAATCATTTTGGATTTCACATCGCAACCTGTCCATCAAATCCTGGCTTCCTCAGCCCAGCCTGCAAGACAGAAACAGGAGCTATGGGGATACCTTGCATGGCAGATTGCAAGCTTACATAAGCTAAGTCCTTAAATGAGAGGTTCTCAACCTGCGGTGTGGGATTATAATAATACTATTCCCCAGCTCTGTCTCCTCCAAAAGATTTACCAAACATTAGAGGTTACTTGCCAACATATGGTGGGAGATCAGATGCAATCAGGCTGTTAAGACTACTATCTGGTCAGGCCTATTCTCTACTGTTTTATAGGGGTCCTCAAACGTTTTATACAGGGGGCCAGTTCACGCTCCCTCAGACCATTGGAAGGCTGGACTATAGCTGTGTGTGTGTGTGTGTGTGTGTGTGTGTGTGTGTGTGTGTAAACAAATTCACTGCGGGCCCATCATGAGTCAGCTGCAAAGCAGGACAGCGGTGGCAGAAACACCGGGCGGGCCTGATAAATGTCCTCAACAGGCCGCATGTGGCCCGCGGGCCATAGTTCAAGGATCCCTGGTTTAGGACAATACATTCTCCATGAAGGCTTTCAACAATTAGTCTGGTCCCTGTAGGTAGGGTAAACACCCTACTGTTAATGGTCTCTATGGAGAGCCAGAGAACAAGTCAAACCTGCTCAGTGGCGCCCGCGACTTAGCACATATTGCACTATCCCTCCTCTTCCTATGGCATGTGTACCCTTAGATTCATCCCCCTCCCAATGCTGTATTACCGATAGCACAACCCTTTCCTGTGAAATGTCCTTACCTCTAATTAGGGGGCTTGCACCTCCCCAAAAGATTTAAAGTCTCGGTTAGCAGTCAACCTCTCTCTCTCTCTCTCTCCATGTGAACCATCAAGCGGGGACTGAGGTGAGCATCCTACTATGAAAATGTGTCTGACTCCATGTAACAGTGTGGCAGTCATGTGCTTATGTTAATTTTATGATTGAAATGTAGGGGTGGAATCTAGCCTGTTAATCTGGAGATAGCCATTGAGCAGACAATGAGGCCTCTATGTGGGCATGCTTTCACCTGAGACTCCTGGGGGAAATCTTGTGATATTTCCCTCGTGAAGATGAAAAGCTATCTTCCCCAGTTCTTGGGAGTTAGTCTCACAGACGATGAATCACGGACAAGACAAGATGGCAGCGTCCGAGAAGCTGGAGGAGCCGGCGGAGAGACCACATGGCTTTGCCCTGCCGGAGCCAGACTCTGAAGCTGGGGCGGCCACATGGAGACCTCTGCCAGCGATGAGGTGCTTCTGCTATTGATGGACCCTGAGCCCTGGAAGCGAGGAGCCATGTGGAGACCCCTGCCAGCGCCGGGATTCTGCACCCACTGACCTGTGACTTCATGAATCGGAAGGAGACTTTATAGACTGATTTCGGGCATATGGGTTAATATCGGACTTATGACTTTGAACAGGAGTGGGCTCAGTATCCTGTTCCTCTTGTATATAAACACTTCCCTTATATCTATATGTGTGTCTATGAAATTTGTTCTTCTAGTCTACCTGGACTAACACTGACAGTCACCTAATCTGGTGTGAATGTGAGGATTCGGAGTGTAGGGGTGGAGTCTAGCCAGTCAATCTGGAGATACCCAATGAAACCTCTGTGGGGGAATGGTCTTCTCCTGAGGATTCTGGGAAATGTGGCAATTCCTTCTTGGAGGCGGAGACACTGTCTCTTTCTCAGTTCCCTTCCTTGGAGACTTTCTCCCGTCTCCCTGGAGACTTTTCAAGGTCTCCCTGGGACACACTGCAGCTGACAGACACATGGCAGCATGCCAATAGACCCAGAAACTGTAGGAACCTCGGAGACCCCTGCTAATGCTGAGATTCTTCCACTACCACTGGACACATAAGACTGCACCCACTGGCATGTGCTTTGTACCTGAAGAGGACTATGTAGACTGGTATCAGACATACGGGCTAATATTGGACCTATGATCTTGGACTGGATGGGGTTGGAATGTTTTCTTAATGTACAGTGGCTCTTGTATATAAAATTCTTTCTTATCCATATATGAGTACTTATGAATGTGTTTCTCTGGTCTACCAGGGCTAACACACATTATTTCAATCTCTTTTCTAGCTCTCATATTCCCGATGACTTTACCATAATCTTTACTTCACGCTGTACAATTGCACCTATGGGACCCACGATGATGTGTTAGGGGCTGGCTCCCCTGAGACTGTGGGTTGCAACCCCTTTGGAAGTTTAAGGACCCTTGCACAGGGGTCTTTCAATTCATAACAGTAGTAAAAGTGCAGTGATGAAGTAGCAACAAAAATAATTTTATGGTTGGAGGGTCACCACAACATGAGGAACAACATTAAAGGGATGCGACATTAGGAAGGTTGAGAACCACTGCCTTAAGTGATAAGATCCACTTTGTGCACATCCCATAAAGTTTGAAAAATGAATGATGGCAAAGTAAAATGGATCCAATCACGACAAGTGGCCGGGGTTCAATGACAAGGAGATAGGTGTGTGCACTGTGTTAAAAGAGTCATTCCCTTCAGGGCACTGTCAGAAGAGAAGACTACTTGATTGGCTCTACTGGTCACTTTTATCATTTTGAATCTGTGCCGTGGACACAGGGAGAGCCCTCATCCAATAGGAATCAGGAAACCAGCAGCCCTCAAGTAAATCTGACTCATGGTGACCGAGTCAGTGAGTGAGTGAGTGAGTGAGTGAGTGAGGGAGGGAGGGAGAGAGTGAGTGAGGGAGTGAGGGAGTGAGTCAAGTAAGACCTGCAGCGCTACAGAGTTTCCAACTGCTGCCTCTCTGGCAGTTCAATCCTTGCTCTTTTATCTAAGGCACCACTGGAGGGACTCGAATCTCCAACCATTTGGTTAACAGCAGAGCATGTTAATCCTGCAACTGCCCAGAAGGGTATAAAATATCGTCGCAACATATATGACAATGTAATCCCATAAATAACACTGATAATTGCCTCTCATATTCTATTTCCGTCCTTCACAAAACAATCTTACATAGAAATGTAGACCACGCATTACACACAGTTGGTGCCAGGCACAAAGGTTTAGGCAGTTGTTTATTCAAGAGAAATGTTACGTAGAGATATAAATCTGGCTGGAAGTGAAGCAGCTGGGAGCAAAAGGATACCACCTATCTTCACCCCTAATGATACTTCTTCACTTTTGTGTTCATATGCAATTAAAAAGTATATTATATGCTTTTTTTGTACCCAAGAACACTAAGATGTTATGGTGCATGTTCACCTGCAACAGCAAGAACAAAGGAATGATTATTATTTCTAATTAAATCGTGACTGTTCTGAGAAGTGTGTGCATGCACTCTCAAGAATCCTCTATGAATCTCTACTGTTTGTGTGACTTCCATAGGAGTAAAACCCATAAATTTGTCTAACAGATTCCTCTCCCTTACTACCTACAAGATACTGTATTTGCTTTAAAAAGCACATGCTTGCTATAATATACACTTGTCATGTTTGAAATGTATAGTTCTTTCCCTTGAATTAGCTTAGATTTATGTTACCTCTCTCCTCTGGTGATACTAAATAGTGACGAGGAGACACTGCTGTGACCTCAGGGGTTCCTGGGTAATTCATGATGGCTGGCTCCTGGTTTCCGATCATGAGGTTCTGAAGTGCAGCATTTGTGAAAGGAGTCCATTGCCCGGGATTGAGAAGGGAAGAAAATCACATGCAGTGGGACTGACCTTCGCACTTCCGTGAATCTTTCTAAGACTTTTTTTGAGGCATAGGAAGTTCCAAATCCTGCTCAAAGCTGCTTAAGGAAATGCTTTGTTCGGCCAGTCTTTTAGAGCAAACCGTCAATAACTCTGCTTGTTCCTTTGAATTCAGCTGCACCAGCTGCTGACTTAATGACACTGAAATTAGAAGGCTTTGTTCTAATGGTGGCCACACAGAAGCTCCTTCAGGGTGGTGTTTTTTTTAAGGGTTCACAAACAAACAAAATACTCTAAAAGGCACAGACAAATATGCACATGTCCACAGAATTCAGTTTTCTGAAAATGGAATAAGCTGGTCACATTGCCTAAATGAAAATGATCAGACTTGATCAGACGACTGAATTGCATGAGGACAACGAGCCTCCACTTCCACAAGATATTTTCAGTGGGGTTACTTACAATGCAAATGCAACACTCCTTAAAAACAGTTCCGTTAAAAAGGAGGCACACTTTGCCCTCGTTAATATATTCACAATCACACCTGTCAATCTAATAACACCCACAGAGACTGCAGAGGACCCCAGTGGTCTAGCAGGTTCAGCACTCCGCTGGCTGCTAACCGCGGGTTCCCCCCCCCCCGCCGGGCAGTTAGAATGACCAGCTGCTCTGGAGAGGAAAGATGGGGCTTTCTGCCCAAGAAGGATTTAGAGCAGGGGTTCTCAACCTTCCTCATGCTGTGACCCTTTCATACAGTTCCTCATGTGATGGTGGCCAGAACATTATTTCCGTCGCTAGTTCTTCACTGTCATTTTGCTACTGTCATAAATCAGGCGACCCCTGTGAAAAGGTCATTGCACCCCCCACAAGGGGTCACGACCCACAGGTTGAGAACCACTGGGTTAAAGCCTCAGCACCCCACAGAGTAGCTCTTCTTAGGTCTGACAGGGTCCCTGTGGCGGAATGGACTCCTGGCAGTGAGTGTGGTCTGGCACAGAGACATCCAAACACCCCGTGCACAATGGCCGCACACTGGAATCCTACCTGGAAGGTTGGCAGTGGGAACCAGCTAGCAGCTACTCCATGGGAGGGGGAAAAATCCATAAAGACGACTCCCTTAGGAACCCTGTGAGGAGATGTGCTCCATCCTAGGGAATCACAAGAATCGAGTCCTGCTTACTGTTACTTTATTTCTGGTCCTTTTGTTTGTTTTTCTTAAGTGGTGGTATCTAAAGAGGCCCACCTCTCAGGAAGGCTTTCCTAAAACCTCCCAGCCTTCCTTCCTCCCCACCCCCTCCCATTATGTGTGGACAATGGAAGCGCAGCAGCAAGATGCCCGGCAGAGCAGAGCCACTTACTGATTCGGAAGAGTCTGCCTGTATGTGGAAGCTGGAAATGCTACAGGTAACCGAGTGAGAGGATCGTTGAGGGGCGGAAAGCAAACACTTCCCTTCTTCTTCCTCTACCACTCTTCGCTCCCACTCACATCTGGGCCTGAGCCTTCCCTCGCTGACCAGGCCACTTCGAGCACAATGGCTGTCTCGCCCGACAAGCCAGCTCTAGAATACTCACCCCTTCGAGGGAAGGAAGCCCGGGCAGGGTCATGAGACCCACTGGGAGTCTATGAATCGGGCCAGGGTCATCCCACACGTCCTCCTTCCGTGATGACAAGGGGAAAGTCAGCCGTGGAACACAAGGGCAGGCTATGATCGATGACCTTCAGAGCAGGAAGCAGGAGCCCTCCCTGGGGAGCCTCTCTGGCCTCACAGCTCATCCGTCATGGTGGCTCTCTGCCTGGCATCGGACTTGACCCAGGGGTCACCACAAACATGGAGAACGGAGTTGGGGGATTCCTGGTGTGCTGGCGACTGAGGGAGATGTGAGTCTGCCCAACGTTATCTTGGTGGCTTTGGCCTGGTAAATGCGGGCAGACGAAAAAGGGGCCAGCACCAAAGGAAGCAGTAGCCCACAGCACCTGGGTTGCTCCCAGCCACCAAAAAGGCGTGAGTTCTACAGAAGATCTGAGGCACCGGACGGCAGGGAGCCAAGAAAAGAGGGAGAACGCATCGTTACCCAAGTCAAATGTGAGGGGAATTCCAAATTGTATTTCTATCCCCAAGATATGAAAACAAGGCTAGGTCACACAGGAGGCCCTTAATAACTGGTGAATGAATGGGTGGGAGAAGGGGAGAGAGAAAAGAAGCAGACCAAAGGAAAGGGAGAGAGAAAGCAAGAAGTTGCCTTACGGCAGACAGGGGCCAGGCATTCATGAGCAATGTGGTGCAGAGATTCAGAACTGTCATTTAAACAGGGTCCCTCTCTGGGCAGTTCTAATCAGCCTCTGAGTTAATCAGGTCCCCTGTGCCACACCTTGAATTGTCACACAGATGGGCCAAAGGTAAACTAGCTCTACAAATTGAGCTGCAGACTTCTGTCACTAAATGTTAACAGCAAGACTCTAAAACCATGGTATTCTAGCCTGGACACACATTAGAATCACACGGGACACTTAAATTAGCTGGCCTCTGGTGCCTGGGTCCCATGCCAGATTAAATTTGTTTAAATTGCAATCTGAGGAGTACATAAAAAGCTTGAGTATTTTAAAAATTAACTACATGGGTACAATGTGCATCACAATTGAGAACCACTGCTCATTAATAATATTGCATAAAGTCTTTAGCCTGCAGTCCCTGTGAACTTAGTAAAGCTCACGAAAACCAAAATTATCGCTTCAATCATAAATGGCACACACGGATATATACCTAGGGACACACAGTCATTTGTTCAAAGAAGCACCACACATTTTCCTTTCCTTATAATTTTTTTAAACAATAAAAACAGCACAAAATCACCAAGTTACTGAAAGAAGAAGGTGGGGAGGGGAGGCTTTAATAACATAGCCTACTGAAAATGCAAACAAATGTTCTTAATGGCTGAGAAATCACTAAATGGTTGAAGGTTTTACACACAAAATCGTGATACTCAATGGAAGATGAACTATTCTGTTACAATTATCTGTGTTTTTCATAGCAGCCAAAACTTAACCCCTCTCCCATTCTCAGATATGCACAAATAACTCTTCTCTGAAAGTGATTTTCCTGTGCTCTACTATGGGTTGTGTGAGTGATTGTACAACTCTGAGAATATTCTAAATATTGTTGAACTGTACACTTTACATAGCTGAGTGGGACATGAACTCCATGCCAAATACTGTTACAAAAGCATTGTACAGATTTCCCCCTTTCCGTCTGTCCACAGCATGACTCTTTTCAAAATTCTGCCCAGAAGATCCATTTTTCTCAAAACATATTCTTATTCTTATTATATCATCTTATTGGGAGCTCTTACAGCTTTAAAAAATCCATATATCGATTGTACCAAACATATATTTGGGGGAGGGGGAGGCATCACTGCCCCTGGTGCTCATGGGTGCTACCCAGTGCTGCTCCTGAGAGCCACCGCTGGATTTGAACCGCCAAGCCCGCGGACCACAGTCCCACACTCAACCACTTACACCACCGGGGCTCAGCCCTATACCAAACATATTTATACATCATTTTCTAAACATTTCTGCCTTTCATTCTGCCTCTTTGGTATCAGCTCCTCTATTTTCCCTCCCACCCTCATGACCCCTTAATAAATTATAAATTATTATTTTCATATCTTACACTGACCACTGTTTTTAAATCTATATCTTGCACACTCGTCTACTCAAGGATGCATTTTATACTGAAGAAATAATGACTTCCATAGCATTTACAAATCACAAAGAGTAGCCCACAAGGAAGGAGGGGTGTCAGAGAACCTGAGTCCTGGTTCTGACCCCACCACTGGTGACGGAAGTACCCAACCAACAATTCCACGTTGCTACAAAAACTCCCAATTGGGAACTCACTGGGGAAATAAGTGAGAACACGACTGAAGAGAGCATTTAAACATGGGCCAGGGGGTTAAAAAAAAGAAGAAGCTGCCTTGAAATTGCCTTGGCTCTGTGACAGGAGTAGTTGGGACAGAGTCACAAAGAGACTGTCACTTTCTCCAACAATCCCGAGACCCCGTGCTCCCCCCACTCTCTCCTGCAGCACCCATTAAGCTCCTTAAACGTCCCTTGTCTACGTATTTTCTCAGCTATAACAGAGGGACATATTTATTTGTCTTTGAAGAAGTTCCGAAACTATAAATTATGTCCTCCACTTAGCTCTGGAAATGAAGGGCAGCTGAGGAAACAAACGGGTGGCCTGGCTTCCTTCATCTGCCTATTAGATAAAGGAAGATTCAGTCTCTTTTTATAAAGCTGAAACCACAGAGGGGTGTGTATGTGGGGGGAGGGGGGGAGGAAGGGTGTTGTAGGGGGCCGGGGCGGCGCAGGGATGCTGGTTAGAATGTTTCCCAGTTTTTTTTAAAAAACAAGCATCCCAGCCCACTAGCAGAAAGGAAATGAACCAGGAGGTACAATTTCTATCGGACCTGGAACTTGGGTCCCTCAAAAAGAGCAAATCAGAACCGTGGTCTCTCGTTGGGAAGTGCCTCATTCACAGTAAGGGAGCAAGCGCAGTCCTAGAAGAGTAACTTCTTACAAGGGCTTGACCCTGCCCTTTCATATAAACTCTAGGAGCCTGCTGGCATAGAGGTTACAAGTTGGAGTGCGAACCACAGGGTCCACAGTTTGAAACTGCCAGGCGGTCCTGGGGAGAAAGATGGGGCTTTCGCCTACCCCTATAAAGAGGTACCCTTTCACAAATAACTTTCCTCTAGTTCTTCAAAGCTTCCTCTCCCCGCCCCGCCCCGCCCCTCTCATGATCCCAATTCTACTTTATAAATCTGACTAGACCAGAGGACGTACACTTGATCCAGATAAGATCCAGAAACATGGGGAATCCAGGGCAGATGATCCCTTCAGGACCAGTGGTGAGAGTGGCGATACTGAGAAGGTGGAGGGAAGGTGGGGTAGAAAGGGGGAACCAATTACAAGGATCAACAGCAGAAGCAACTCTTCGCTGGCAGAGGTCTCCATGTGGCCGCCCCAGCTTCAGAGTCTGGCTCCATCAGGGCAAAGCTGTGTGGGTCTCTCCGCTGGCTCCTCCAGCTTCGCGGACGCTGCCATCTTGTCTTGTCCATAATTCATCGTTTCTGAGACTAACTCCCAAGAACTGGGGAAGATAACTTCTCATCTTCACGAGGGAAATATCGCAAGATTTTCCAGAAGTCTCAGGAGAAAGCCATGCCTACATAGAGGCCTCATGGGCTACTCAAAGGCTATCTCCAGATTAACAGGCTAGATAGATTCCACCCCTACATTTCAAGCATAAAATTAACGTAAGCACATGACTGCTACAAACCCTCTTCCTGGGTAATTGACAACAGAAAAGTGGGTGAAGGGAGACATCAGTGTAAGGTATAACAAAATAATAATAATTTATAAATTATCATGGGTGCATGAGGAGGGGGAGGGGAGGGAAGGGGGAAATGAGGAGCTGATACCAAGGGCTTGAGTAGAAAGCAAATGCTTTGAGAATGATGATGGAAACACATGTACAAGTGTGCTTGACACAATGGATGGATGGATGGATTGGGAGAAGCGTTGTTCGAGCCTTCAATAAAATTATTTTCTTTTAAAGTGTTGCCATTTCAGAGACACTCGGGGGCAGTTTGACCACGTCCTGTCAGCTCACTGGGAGTCGGGACCATTGGCTGTGAGTGTGATTCTGAGTTCCCCTAAGTTGCATCACAGAGAATCTGGGTAAACAAAGCCATCACATCTCAAGAACTGGTCGCACTTGCTTCAAAAGCACATCATCATTAGCACCAGCAAAGCAAAACAAAAACCGCGTGAGACATGCTTTCCATCTAGTGGAAACGCTTCTTCAATCAAATGTTATCATAAGCCCAACCGACAAACAGTCAGGAGGCTAATACTGTTATATAATTAAATCACCGGCTCTTTTGTGAGGATTAATTATTTGTTTTATTAAATTTCTCTCAACGTGTGATGATTGGGAAATACACATGCATGCGGGTGAGAAGCTCAAACTGTAATTAATGATGCACTTTTCGTCTCTCTTATTATGTGAAAAACATTCTGACACACCATAAATACAGCAAAATGTTGCAGAGTGATGATTCCAAATACTGATTCATGGTGCTAAATGGCTTTTTGGTTTTTTTCGTTAAATTACAACATTTACATTCTGAAAATCAGGAGGATATCTGAAATGTTCTCCAGAGGGTCATTATCCCTCCCCAAAGCCACACACCCAACCTGTACGGAAAACACATCCCCAGCCAGGATGAAGATGCAGTGTGACTTCATGTGCGATGGAGGAACACAAACTCTTGGCCAGGAACCACGATGGCATGTTGAGGGCCCAGCAGCCCAACAGGTAATCAGCAGCTGTAGACGGGCAGCAGGTCATTGGCAGGAAAAAACCCACCAATCTGTGCCCACAGAGATCAGTTTCGAAAACGCTTTAGGGCAGGTGACCCGAAGGGTTGCTGTGAGTTAAAGTGGACGCAAGTATCTTAAAATCCAAGTGGCATCCTAAATGTTATCCCCCTAATAAGTCAGAGCTGTGGTGGTGCTGTGGTAAACATTCGGCTGCCAAGCAAAAGGTTGAGAGTTTGAGCCCACCAGACGTCCGAGGGAGAAGAATGTAGCTGTCGGCTTCCACAACAATTCACAGTCTTGGAAGTCCTCTGAGCAAGTTGTCTGGTCTCGTGGAAAGACACAATGGGTCAGAACCGACTCTTCTGCAGGGAGTAAAAGGTGTACACTGGGGGAAAGAAGGGGAGAGAATGTGCACCCTGGGTTGAATGCCATGACAGGGACCTGGTGACTGGGTGGCTGAGCTCTCGTTTCTGCGACCAGCTTAAAGGGTCAGTGATTAAAACCTACCAGTGACTCCATGGGAGAAAATACACAATCCACTCGATGTCATACAGGCACTCAGGGCAGGTCAATCAAGTAAACATTTTATTTTGTTTTTGTTTTTTGGGGGGGCATCACTGCCCTCAGGTGGTGGGAGTAGGAGGCCCAACCTTTGCTCTGTGGAGCTGGAATTGAACCTCCATCCCAGTGGGCCGCAGTCCCGTGCACAACCACTACGACACCGGGGCTCAGCCCCAAGTAAACATTTTAAAAGGGGATAAAAGGGCATAAAATATTTTGAGAGAGAAAAATAGCATGTAAGACAGAAATGCAAAATTAAAGTTATCTTGACTAGTGAAGAACCTAAACTGAAGCAAATCGATTCAGTAATTTGGCCAAATAATGACCTTATTATATTTACACAGATCAGTGGAGCCCTATGCTTCTTTGCCAACCACTCCATCCCTCTGTGAGATATTTTCCTAAGTTCCATGGTACTTTTTTAACTTGTTACTATAAAAATGTTAGCACGATGCCCTTAAGAAAATCAGGGCACGCAAATGTAGAATACTCGTGCTATTGGCAGGACTAATCCAGTATTTCTTGGAAGCCTATACCTGTGCAGGTATACAGTCTGCTCTTAAGGACGAAGGAAGACCTGCTATTCTCTGACCAATTGTTGGAGCCTGTAGTGTTGCTGATTCTGAATACAAGTTCTGTTGGCATAGCCGTTCACAAAGGAGGCCACCTCGTCAGGATTCCTGATGGGCATCTAAAAGCTTTCCTGAGCCCCATCCCACACCTCCAGGCAGTGAATTTTTCTGAGGATTGGGTTAAAATTGCAACCGTAATAAAAAGCTCCCCAGGCGGTAGAAGTTGAGCCAAGAGAGCTCTGCCAATCATATCAGTCTCCAAGTTCTGAAGGGGAAAAAAGAAAAAAAAAATCACCCTCAAAAACAATGGAAACCAGAGTTATCATTTCCTTTTGCACTAACCAATCGATGGGTGTATTGGAAGGCCTTTCCTAAAATGTAGATTGGTCAGCATGCAAATGTCATTTAAAATGGTGGATTCTAAGGTTGGCAAAAGTTAGGGTAAAGACAAAAGGAATGGTCCTCACATCTCCCCACCACGACTCTGACTCCCAGCACTGCCCTCCTCTCGGTGGAGAGGACTCTAAGCATGTCTACAGAAGCATCTGACTTCCATTTTTGGTTTAGGAAGAATCCAAGTTTTGTACTGGGTCAACAGGTGCCCAGAGATGGACCAATTCTGTTTCAACTAACTGAAAACACTACCCACGTGGTAGCAGAAGTGGCTGGAATAGGTCTGCTAGCCTGGCTCTTTCACTTATTTGACAGTGAACCTTAAACAAGACACTAGTTGTTGATTATCTCGTGGAGGAAAAGTTGCGGTGACTGCAGTATCTTTAAGATTGGCTGTGAATATGCGCAAAACCACCTTACACAACAAAGGTGCAACAACAGTATTCTGAAATTAACGGTGTTCTGATTGCTTCTCCATCATCTCATCTCTCATCTTTTATCAAAAATCACCTTTTCGTACTCCAATCTCTCTGAATGAATCACTCCCTAATTATGAAAAGGCATGCATTTTTGTCTTCACTTCTCATTTATAACCTCAAGAACCATGTTGGCATTTTTCCATGATCCTCAGAGCCCATCCCCAGGCCTAAGCAGTAATAGGTACTTCCCCAGTCAACCATTCACTCGGAAGAATATGGCTGTCAGGAAACAAGCACAGGAAGATCTCTTTACCACAACCAGAGAGGCTCCAACAGGAGGGATACACTGCACTGCCTGGCAGCGAGAATATCAACTTAAAAGCTAAGCAGAGCCAAGTTTCTTAACGTGCGGCAACACCTGCTGACAGATTCTCCTTCACCAATGACAGGCACAAGCTATGTCTGTGTAGCCCTCCATGCACCCCCCCACACCAGCACAGCTGATTTCCCCAGCCCCTGCAGCAACCCACCCAGCCAAACCTCTTACCTGGCTGGGGGGGGGGGGGGGGGGTTCATGGATAGGAGATTGCATGGGAGGCTTGGTGCAGACATTCTCAGAACCCAAGCTACAGTGTTCACCATTTATCTCCTTCCTCTGCCTTTTCTGCTTTGTTCTCTGGTACTCACCTCCCCCACTAGGTGCACTAGTGCACACTGACATTACAGAAGGAGCAAGAATTCCCATTCACAAGGCAGTGTTATTTTTCACTTTATTTTATGTAGTTTTTGTACTTTTGCTCTATTATAATACTTCTTTAATTTTTCCTACTTTCCTGCTATTTCCTCTTTAGTTGGCCCCTTCCAGTGAGAGCCCACCCTCCTGAGACAACACATCCCCCTCCCCCCTCCCCCCCACGCCTGGGCAGCCTTGTAGAATCTGGAACATCCAC